>MU680500.1:0-15808 GCA_026770625.1 Nicotiana glauca | reverse complement strand
CCTCCTGATTTTCCTAAGGGTGGGGGTACGCCCTCTTTTATTCCTTATAGTTGAGAGAGTGGCCCTAGTGAGCCAGATGATCGTCAGTATGATCATGATATTGATGGGGCACAGGATGCAAATTGTTCGATTTCCGATGCTGGATATTATACGAGTTGTGGGTTGTCCGAGACTAGATGAAATTATGGGAAGAGTTGAATAAGGCCCTTGTGAACATCACTGTAGGATATGAGCTATTGACTTGTGTCTCCCCGCCTCCCCCACTGTACTGTGACCTTAGTATTTGCTTTGTGATTTTTGTCATCATTCTATATCATCGTTATTTATATTCTTGTTGTTTATTGTTGTGTTATATCTTATTGCGAGTTGCGGAATTCTTGGTCATTCTTGTAGTCTTTACATAATTATAGGTCATTACCACTATATATATGATTTTACTGTTTATTGATCGGTAGGTGTCATGACTGTTCCTCATCACTACTCCATCGGGGTTAGTCTTGATACTTACTGGGCACCGCCGTGGTATGCTCATACTACTCTTCTGCACATTTTTATTGTGCAGATACAGGTACTCCCGTTCAGTTTTCTGTCAGCCTTGGAAGGAGGCATACCGGTAGAGACTTCAAGGTATATCTGCTACGTCCGCAGACCGAGGAGTCCCTTTCCAGCTTTCTGTAAAAAGTATAGTTCTTTCAGNACATGCGGCGTAATAAGGCGGGATATGTTATATGCTTATATGTGGGTTGCGCATGTGGCGGAATAAGGTGGGACGTTATTATGCACGTGTGGCGAAATAAGGCGGTGCTTATTATATTATTATTGCACACGTGGCGAAATAAGGTGGGCTATGTCAGGGGTTGATTGTATAGAGTTGTGACGGCCTGTTGAGGCATTCCTAATTGTTTTCTATTGTGATTGTGGATTGTTTATCTGTATGAACGTTACCGGTTGGGAGTTGTGAGGGAACATCGTACGTGCGGTCCGTCCTCCTTTTTCATGTTTGTTGGTTGATAGAATTTTGTGTTAGAAACACTTGCACAAGCATACACGTAGCTGAACACTCCCATTTGAGGTGAATCCCTCCTGATTTTCCTAAGGGTGGGGGTACGCCCTCTTTTATTCCTTATAGTTGAGAGAGTGGCCCTGGTGAGCCAGATGATCATCAGTATGATCATGAGATTGATGGGGCACAGGATGCAAATTGTTAGATTTCCGATGCTGGATATTATACGAGTTGTGGGTTGTCCGAGACTCGATGAAATTGTGGGAAGAGTTGAATAAGGCCCTTGTGAACATCACTGTAGGATATGAGCTATTGACTTGTTTCTCCCCGCCTCCCCCACTGTACTGTGACCTTAGTATTTGCTTTGTGATTTTTGTCATCAATCTATCTCATCGTTATTTATATTCTTGTTTTTTATTATTGTGTTATATCTTATTGCGAGTTGCGGCATTCTTGGTCATTCCTGTAGTCTTTACATAATTATAGGTCATTACCATTATTATATGATTTTACTGTTTATTGACCGGTAGGTGTCATGACTATTCCTCATCACTACTCCATCGGGGTTAGTCTTGATACTTACTGGGCACCGCCGTGGTGTGCTCATACTACTCTTCTGCACATTTTTGTTGTGTAGATACAGGTACTCCCGTTCAGTTTTCTGTNTTGTTATGGTATGTTCCAAGCGGCACCTTAAACACCATTTTTATTTCACTGGTTCAGTTTATTTATTTTCTTCCGCAATTAGTATTTATCTTCCGCATTGTTAGGCTTACCTAGTCGTAGGAACTAGGTGCCATCACAACATGTTCATGGAGGGTGAACTGGGGTCGTGACAATTTTAGGATGTCAGACTCGTAGTTAAATTGTAGTATAACTGTTGCAATGTGTAGATATTTGTGAAAACAATACTGCTTAACTATTTCATTAAACGGAATTGTTTTATTGTAGATAAATGTAGTAAATTTGTAGATAATATCGTAAAACCATAATTCTATGCAATTTCGAACTACACAAACCTACACTTGTGTTATCGTTGGTGATTGCCAATTCCATATTGAAATCTCGTACACTTATACATAACGGATATGAACCTAATTTTTTATTCTCCTTTTTGGTCTCCATATACACAACTCCCATATCATTCCTAATCTCCATTAGGGGACAATTGTCGTTCACGATGTATTTGATTTCTACAATTTTTTCTGTAGTATCAATTGATAGTTGTTCTGTAATTGTAGTAATCAGAATATTGTAGCTTGCATTCTCATCTACCATAATGGAATCAACTTTAAAATCTCTAAATCTGCCATAGTTATCTCAATTCCCATTAAATTATAGCATGATTGTGATTTTGGACAAGATTGCTTGTTGTTGTTGATGTTTTTTTTTGAATTTCTAGATTGAGAGAAGAAAAGATGAAGAACAGATATATGATCGACAATTTGATTTCTGAAAACGACGAAGAACAAAATTTAGCAATTTTGAGTTGTTGAATCTCGAAAGCTTGAATTCTACAAATTGAATTCTATTTGTCGAAGCTGTTAGTAGTTGAATCTGTTCGTGTTTTTTGAAGTTGTTCGCCCTTTTTTTCGAGATTTGAATTGTAGTTTAAGAGAAAAATACGCAGATGAGAAATCTCCTTTCCGTTTCAAAAATTAAATTTAATGTAGAATCAATCAATTCCAAGATTCTTTCCTGATTTTTAGCGCATTTTTAAGGAAATATTCTGCCCTTTTAATACCTAATAAACGAATGGTACAAAAATTGTAGGAAAAATGTGGACTGGGCGGGTAATTTAGATACTATGCACATATTTGGTAATAAAGTTTCATATATGGTATAGGAAGGTAAAATCCCTTTTTTAACACTCAAGAAAACATACTCTAAGTAAAAGTCTTTTAATGTCTTAAGCTTTTAGGTTCTACGTGAAGTTTTCTTGGCTCTTTTGATTTTGTAGGCACATAAATTTTATTCGAATTAAATCCGTAAAATAATTGGGACTATATTTTATATTCAAGATATATTAGTTCAAACAAATTTATTGGGCTAATATAATTGGATTAATTTTATAAGTCTAATATATATGGATTAAATAATTAAGTCTGAATCCATTGGGCGAACCCACTTAATTGTGCTACAAATGATAAGCCCATTTCATTAGACGCAAGATTTCATTTTTCTAGAGGCCCAGTTTGGTGTCACACGTGAAATAACGTGGCACGCCAAGTCAAATGGAAGAGCCAATAGGATCATGCTACGTGTCAAAATGACAAGGCATGCCAAGTCACATTAAAATGCCAATGAAATAGTGCCATGTGTGCACGTGACATGTTCTGGCCAATCAAACGCGGCCATGTCACTCTTTAATTTGATTGGTCGAAAAGCGTTTGTTCTCATCACGACTCTTCCCTCCCACAACTATAAATAGGGGTTTGCATAACTCAGAAAGGACGCCAGAAGTTATAATAAGAAGCAAGAAAGAGCTCGTGGATCAAACACTGCAAATTCCTCCACAAGTTTCAAGCTTCAAGCAATCAAGATCAAACTCAACAACAAAATCATCGTTCGTGGCAATAACTACATATTCAAGATCAAGCTCAAAGGCCCTTGGATTTTATTACTATTGAAAATAAGAATGAGAGGATTCATAGAGGTTGTAACACTCAAATATTCGAAATAAAATACTACGATTGTTATAATATTTTTCGGTCTTGATTTTATTTTCTCGACGTAAATTTATTGTCTACAAATTTATACCCGAATTTTTCTTGGCTCTTTTAATTTGATTGTAGATAGGTGAAGTTCAAATTGTTTGATCATATGCTGTTGGCTTCAATAAGTAGTACTAATTACAGAGACGAATCCAAGATTTAAGTTTTATGGTTTTAATATTTTAGATTTTCTACATTCAATCTACTATATTTTTAAGTTATGGGTTCATATCTACTATTTATTATAATTTTAGTATATTTTTATACATAAATTTATGCCCCACGTCGAAAGTACTGGGTTCATATGTAACGACCCGCCCGGTTGTTTTTGGAATTTATGCCTCGATCCCCTATTAACTACTTCCCCCAAGCTTATTTCAGCTAATTTTATTTCCTGAAATGTTCGGTTTTGAGTTTCAGAGAGTTTTGGGACACTTAGTCCCTAAATGAGAGCTTAAGTGTTGGAAAGTTGTCCGTAGTCGAAACAGTATGAAGATAGCCTCGGAATGGAAATATAATGGTTCCGTTAGCTCCGTTAGGTGATTTCGAGGTTGGGAGCGTGTTCGGATTGTGTTTTGGAGGTCCGTAGCTAATTTAGGTTTGAAATGCCGAAAGATCGAATTTTGAAGTTTCTAATTTGATAGTGAGATTTTAATCCGATGGTCGGAATGGAATTCCGGAATTTGCAGTAGATCCGTCATGTCATCTAGGTTATGTGTGCAAAATTTTAGGTCATTCAGACGTGTTTTGTTTAGGTTTTTTATCAAAAGCGTATTTTGAGGGAATTTGAAGTTCTTAGGCTTAAATCCTTGATTAATTCGAGTTTCCGGCATTGTTTTAGGTGGTTTAAGGATTGGTACAAGTTTGAATGATGTTATGGGATATGTCCGTAGGTTTAATTGAGGTCTCAGGGGGATCGGGTGTGTTTCGGATGCTCAACAGAGCATTTTAAATTGTAAAAAATTACAGATTTTTGCTTCACATCTATTGTAGACCTATCCTTCTTTGCGTTCTCGTTAATGCTCCCACATTTGTGAAGCTTTGCCTTTTTATTTCTTCGCGTTCCCATCCAAGCCCTCGCGTTCACGTAGTATTATTTGGCGCTGAGGGTTGTGTCTATTTTTCCTCATCGCGTTCGCGTAGCTTTGCAAGTTCACCCTTCGCGTTCGCGTACTGGTTCACGCGTTCGCAAAGAGCAATTTCTGAGCCATAATATTTCCTCTTCCATGTTTGCAAGTTTGGTTCCGCGTTTGCAAAGCACATTTGAGCACCCCTTCATTTTTCTTCTTCATGGACACGATACTTCCTTCGCGTTCTCGATGCATTAAATATCTGGGCAGTTATAAAAATTTCAAAACCGAGGGTTTAGCCATTTTTACCAAAACTCAAGCTTGGGAGCTCGGATTTGAGCGAGATTTCGAGGGATTTTCAAGGTCATCGATTGGGTAACAATTCTAACTCCTTTTTTCTTGTAACCCACTAATCTAAGCGTGAATTCCTCCTTTAGTTTCGGATTTTGAATGAAAAATTGATAAAACTTCATAGACCGAATTATTGAGTTTTGATTGGATTTTTGACATCCGATTTGGGAGATTTTTATATGGTTAGACTCGTGAGAGTACGAGGGTCCTGAAAAATGTTAATTTCACCCGATTTCAAGACATTGGCCTGAGGGGCGTTTTGGTTATTTTACCTAATTTTGCATCTTAGCTTTGAATTAAAGCGTAGAATCAGTTGCTTGAAGTGTTATTTACATTATGCAAATTTATTTAATAGATTTAGGCCATTTGGAGTCGGATACTCGTGGCAAAGGCGTGGTTTCGAGTTGATTTGAGATTTATTCGAGGTAAGTGGCTTGTCTAACCTTGTGTGTGGAACTTTTCCCCTTATGATTGATATTGTGGTAACTGAAATGCCTCGTGCGTGAGGTGAGGAGTGCACACTTGTGCTAATTGTTGGAAATTCATTTTTTTTTAAATAGCCTTTAATTGTGTTCCTCCTTTCCTTGCTTACATTGTTTGGATATTAAACCTGTTGTAACTTAGAAAAGTATGTCTACTTGACTAAATTGCTTTATCTGTCTTAACTGTCTTAATTGTACTACGTGAATCATGCTAGGTTAGGATTACCTTCTTCACCTTGATATGAAATTGATTGGATTGAATTTGTTGTTGTTGTGTATTTACTTTGGGGCTACGAGACGGTATCCCGGGAGCTCCCCTGTATATTTACTTTGTGACTACGGAATTACATTCCGGGAGATCCCCTACACATTTATGGGTTGGACTACGGGACTGCACTCGGGAGATCCACTGGGCATGATATTTATATTTAGGGACTACAGGACGGTTTCCTGGGAGATCCTCGGTTGTTATTATGGAGTTAAGTTATGTTCTTTTACTGAGTTTTGCTTGCCTTTGTATTAGTTGTTGATGTCTTTTATATCTTGTGTTATTTAAATACATTTCCATCTCACACTGTTAAACCTATATCTTATTTAACCTCAGTAGGGCCCTGACCTTCCTCGTTACTACCCAACTGAGGTTAGGCTTGGCACTTAATGAGGACTGTTGTGGTGTACTCGTGCCCTTTCTGCGCATGTTTTTTATGTGCGGATCCAGGTACTGCTGCACAGACTTACCATCCTTGAGGAAGGGAGAGCTTTTGGAGAATTTGAGGTACATCTGCCACATCCGCAGACCGAAGAGTCTCCATCTCTATTCTATCTTGTAGCATTAGCCCTTCTATCATACTATTGATGTAGACATTCTGGAGTTAGAGCATTTTACTATATTTCTCTCAGCTTGTGTTTCCGTAAGTTTCCGGGTTTTAGGATAGTATTTGTAGAAGTTTGAGATATTGTGTTGTATGTGCCGAGTGGCACTTATCATTTCACTTCCTTTTGTTTAAATCTTGGTTTAAGTTATAATTTCCACAAAGTTTCGATTGTTTTTCCGCACTTGTTAGGCTTACCTAGTCGTAGGGACTAGGTGCTATCACGAAAGTTCACGGAGGGCAAACTGGGGTCGTGACAAGCTGGTATCAAAGCTCTAGGTTCATAAGAGTCACGGAACACATGCCAGTTTATTACAGTCTCGCTGATCGGCACGAAGACGTCTGTACTTATCTACGAGAGGTTATGTAACTATTAGGAAAAAAATTCCACTTCCTTTGATTTCCTTGCCGTGCGAGATTTTGATATCACAACTAAACTTCTGTCTTTCTATTCTCTCACAGATGGTGAGGACATGCACTACCCGAGAGGATCAGGAACACGCGCCCCCTACTGCCGCTATCAAAGGTCGGGGCCGGGGTAGAGGCCGAGGACGCGCTCGTAGTGCAGCCAAAGCACCCGCACGAGCTGCCGCCGAGGTACCACCAGCAGTACCAGCCAGAGTCCAGACACCCGATACGTCTACCACCACTACTCGAGCACTCCAGTAGACTTTGGCACAGTTTATGAGCATGTACACCACTTTGGCTCAAGCAGGGTTGCTTCCCCTTGCTGCAGCCACATCCCAAGCTGGGGGAGGAGTACAGACTCCCGCCGCCCGCACTCCTGAGCAGCAAGTGCATATTGAGCAGGTCCCTGAGATTATACCTGTGCCGCCTGTAGTACCAGTTCAGCCCGAGGATAGGGCAGCGACTTCAGAGGATGAGCAGCAGAGACTCGAGAGGTTCAATAAGTATGATCCTCCGGTATTCAGTGGGTTAGAATCAGAGGATGTCTTGGGATTTCTGGAGAAGTTCTACCGTATTCTCTGCACTATGGGCATATTAGGATCAAGCGAGGTTTCCTTTACTACTTTCCAGCTTCAAGGAACCACATATCAGTGGTGGCATGCTTACGAGTTAGACAGTCCAGATGAGGCAGCTTCCCTGACTTGGGCTCAGTTTTTAGATATGTTCATGAAGGAGTATGTTCCCCAGAGTCTTAGAGATGCCTGGCGGGCAGAGTTTGAGCGTTTGCGCTAGGGTACTATGATTATCTCGGAGTATGCTGTCTGCTACATTGACTTGGCTAGACATGCCCCAGCTTTGGTTTCTACGTTCTGCGAGAAGGTTCGTCGGTTCATTGAGGGGCTTATTCCAAGATCTAGCATGGCTCGTGAGTTAGAGACGGATGTGTCTTATCAGCAGTCAGTGAGCATTGCTAGGAAGATTGAGGGTATGAATGCTAGGGACAGGGAGGAGAGGGAGGCCAAGAGGTCTCGAGAGTCAGGCCATTTTTCTGGTGCCCGTATCCCAGCTCCAGGTCATCATGGTAGAGGTCATATGGGTCACCCCGTTCATTCAGCTCTTCTAGCAGCCAGTGATATTCCAGCTCCACCTAGGCCTCATGAGCCTTATTATCCACCTCTAGTCTCTAGTGCGCCTCCTGCGTAGGGTGCTTCCAGTGGTAAGTCCAGCAGACCTACCTACCCGAGCCAGTCACAACCGACACATCCTCCTAGAGCTTATTTTGAGTGTGGTGACATACGCCATATGGTGAGAGATTCCCCAAACTCAGGAGGGGTGCACCTTTGAGGACTCCTCAGCCACAGCAGGCCCCGCGGAGCTCTCAGGCTATGGTCCCAGCACCAGCTGATACTCCACCGGCCCAGCCAGCCAGATGTGGAGGTCAGAGAGGTAGAGGTCGCCCTCGAGGGGGAGGCCATGCCAGATATTTTGCTCTTCAAGGCTGTACTGAGGCTGCCGCCTCTGATTCTGTCATCACAGGTACTATCTTGGTTTATCACTGTGAGGCATCGATTCTATTCGATCCAGGCTCTACTTACTCTTATGTGTCTTCTTATTTTGCTCCGTATTTGGGGGTACCTCGGGATTCTTTGAGTTCCCCAATTTATGTTTCTACTCCTGTGGGAGATTCTCTTGTTGTGGATCGCGTTTACCGATCATATTTGGTTATTCTTGGTGGTCTTGAGACTAGAGCTGACTTACTATTGCTCAGTATGGTTGATTTTGATATTATTTTGGGCATGGACTAGTTATCGCCCCATTATGCTATTCTTGATTGTCACGCCAAAACCGTGACGTTGGACATGCCAGGCGTACCATGTATTGAATGGAGGGGTGCCTTAGGTCATACTCCCAGTAGAGTTATTTCTTTCCTTAAGGCTCACCGTATGGTTAAGAAAGGTTGTGATGCGTACTTAGCTTATGTGAGAGATGTCCGTATGGATACTTCTTATGTTAATTTAGTCCCAGTAGTACGGGATTTCCCCGATGTGTTTCCAGCTAATCTTCCGGGCATGCCACCCGACAGAGACATTGATTTTGGCATTGATCTGTTGCCGGGCACTCATCCCATCTCTATCCCTCTATACGGTATGGCTCATCTTGAATGGAAGGACTTGTAGGAGCAATTGCAGGAATTACTTGATAAGGGTTTTATTCAGCCCAGTGTATCGCCCTGGGTGCTCCTGTGTTATTTGTGAAGAAGAAGGATGGTTCTATGCACATATGTATTGATTACCGCCAGTTGAAAAAGGTTACAATGAAGAACCGTTATCCTTTGCCTCATATTGATGATCTGTTTGACCAGTTTCAGGGCGCACGGGTGTTTACTAAGATTGATTTGCGCTCAGGTTACCATCATTTGAAGATTCGAGAGCCACATATCCTGAAGACTGCCTTCCGGACTCGTTTTGGTCATTACAAGTTCCTTGTTATGTCTTTTGGTCTGACTAATGCCCCAGAAGCCTTCATGCATTTGATGCACAATCTATTCCAGTCATATCTTGACTCTTTTGCCATTGTTTGTATTGATGATATTCTGGTATATTCCCGGAGTCAGAAAGATCACGAGCGGCACCTGAGGACAGTGCTCCAGACTCTGAGGGAAAAGAGATTATATGCAAAATTTTCAAAATATGAGTTTTGGTTTGATTCCATGGCATTCTTGGGTCATGTGTTATCGAGCGAGGGAATTTGGGTGGATCTGAAGAAGGTAGAGGCAGTGCAGAGTTGGCCCAAACCATCCTCAGCTACAGAGATTTGCAGTTTCCTTGGCTTAACGGGCTACTACCGTCGTTTTGTGGAGGGGTTTTCATCAATTGCAGCCCCTATGACTAGATTGACCTAGAATGGTGCTCCATTTCAGTGGACAGAGGAGTGTGAGGTGAGCTTTTAGAAGCTCAATACAGCCCTGACTACAGCCCCAGTTTTGATATTGCCTGTCGGTTTAGGGTCTTATACTGTCTATTGTGATGCCTCGAGAGTTGGCCTTGGAGCTGTATTGATGCAGGACGGTAGGGTGATTGCCTACGCGTCCAGACAGTTGAAGATACATGAGAAGAACTATCATGTCCATGATCTTGAGTTAGCTGTCATTGTTCATGCATTGAAGATCTAGCATCATTACTTATACGGTGTGCCTTGTGAGATATATATTTATCACTGGAGTTTGCAGCATCTGTTCAAGCAGAAGGATCTCAATTTGCATCAGAGGAGATGGCTAGAGTTGCTGAGGAATTATGACATCGCTATCTTGTACCACCCGGGATAGGCCAATGTAGTGGCCGATGCTTTGAGCCGTCGGGCAGAGAGTTTGGGGAGTTCGGCTTATTTAGCAGCAGCATAGAGGCCTATGGCGATGGATGTTCAGGCCCTAGCCAACCAGTTTGTGAGATTGGATCTTTCGGAGCCCAATCGGGTTCTAGTTTGTGTGGTCTCTCGGTCTTCCTTGTTTGATCATATCAGGGAGAGGCAATATGATGACCCTCATTTGCTTGTCCTCAAGGACAAGGTTTTGCATGGTGATGCTCGAGATGTGACCATTGGTGATGATAGAGCATTAAGGATGCAGGGTCGAGTTTGTGTACCCAACGTCGATGGGCTTCGAGAGTTGATTCTAAAGGAGGCCCACAGTCGCGGTATTCTGTTCATCTGGGTGTCGCGAAGATTTATCAGGATTTGATGTAGCACTACTTGTGGAGGCGGATGAAGAAGTATATAGTTGGGTTTGTAGCTCGGTGCCTTAATTGTCAGCAGGTGAAGTATGAGCACCAGAGACCAGGTGGATTGCTTCAGCAGATAGAGATTCCGGAGTGGAAGTGGGAGCGGATCACCATGGACTTCGTATCTGGACTCCCACGGACTTTAAAGAAGTCCAATTCCATTTGGGTTATTGTGGATCGGCTGACCAAGTCCGCGTATTTCATCCCTGTGTGTACTACCTATTCCTCGGAGTGGTTGGCGGAGATTTATATCCGGGAGATTATTCGTCTGCATGGTATTCCAGTTTCCATTATTTCAGACAAAGGTAATCAGTTCACATCGCAATTCTGGAAAGCTGTACAACAGGAGTTGGGTACTCGGGTGGAGTTGATCACAGCATTTCACTCTCAGACAGACGGACAGTCGAAGTGCACTATTCAGATTCTTGAGGATATGCTCTGTGCGTGCGTGATTGAGTTTGAAGGTTCTTGAGATCAGTTCTTGCCATTGGCGGAGTTTGCCTACAACAACAGCTATCAGTCCAGCATTCAGATGGCACCGTACGAGGCCTTATATGGTAGGCGATGTACATCTCCGGTGGGATGGTTCGAACTGGGTGAGGCTAGATTGTTGGGCACAAATTTGGTTCAGGATGCTTTGAGAGAGTCAAGGTAATTCAGGATAGACTCCGTGCAATCCAGTCCAGATAGAAGAGTTACATGGACCGGAAGGTTCGTTATGTTTCCAATATGGCCAGAGAGCTGGTTCTATTTCGAGTTTCGCCTATGAAGGGCGTTATGAGATTTGGGAAGAAGGGGAAGTTGAGTTCGAGGTTTATCGGCCCTTGTGAGATATTGAGACGCATTGGGGAGGTTGTTTAAGATATTGCCTTTCCTCCCAGCTTGGCGAGAGTTCACCTGGTATTTCATGTTTCTACGCTCCGGAGGTATCATGGTGATCCGTCGCACGTGTTGGATTTTAGCTCAGTCCAGTTGGAGAAGGATCTATCTTATGCTGAGGAGCCAATGGCATATTGGACAGGCAGGTCAGGAAGCTGAGGTCAAAGAACATTATGTCCGTGAAGGCTCAGTGGCGGGGTCAGCCGGTCGAGGAGGCGACCTGGGAGACCAAGCAGGATATGTGCAGCCAGTAGCCTCATCTTTTCACTACTTCATGTATGTCTTTGTGCTCGTTCAAGGACGAACGAATGTTTAAGTTAGGGAGGATGTAATGGCCCGGCCGGTTGTTTTTGGAATTTATGCCCTGATCCCCTATTAATTTCTTCCCCCAAGTTTATTTCAGCTAATTTGATTTGCCGGAATGTTCGGTTTTGAGTTTCGGGGAGTTTTGGGACACTTACTCCCTAAATGAGAGCTTAAGTGTTGGAAATGTGTTCATAGTTGGAACAGTGTGAAGACGGCCTCAGAATGGAAATTTGATGGTTCCTTTAGCTCCATTAGGTGATTTCGAGATTGGGAGCGTGTTCGGATTTATTTTTGGAGGTTCGTAGCTAATTTAGGCTTGAAATGCCGAAAGGTCGAATTTTGAAGTTTCCGATTAGATAGTAAGATTTTGATCTGAGGGTCGGAATGGAATTCTGGAAGTTGCAGTAGCTCTGTCATGTCATTTGGGATGTGTGTGCAAAAGTTTAGGTCATTCAAACGTGTTTTGGTAAGGTTTTTGATCGAAAGCGTATTTTGAGCGAATTTGAAGTTCTTAGGCTTAAATCCAACGTTGTTTTAGGTGGTTTAAGGATTGGTATAAGTTTGAATTATGTTATGGGATATGTCCATAGGTTTGGTTGAGGTCCCGGGGGCCTCGGGTGCATTTTGGATGCTCAACGGAGCATTTTAAGTTGTAATAAGTTGCAGGTTTTTGCTTCAGGTCTGTTGCAGACCTATCCTTCTTCGCGTTCGCGTTAATGCCTCCGCGTTCGCGAAGCTTTGCCTTTTTATTTCTATGCGTTCGCATCCAAGCCCTCCCGTTTGGGTAGTATTATTTGGCGCTGAGGGCTGTATCTATTTTTCCTCGTCGCGTTCGCATTCGCGTTCGCGTTTGCGTAGCTTTGCAAGTTCACCCTTCGCGTTTGCGTACTGGTTCACGCGTTCGCGAAGAGCAATTTTTGAGCCACAATATTTTCCTCTTCCACGTTCGCGAGCTTGGTTCCGCGTTCATGAAGCACATTTGAGCAGCCCTTCATTTTTCTTCTTCGCGAACGCGAGACTTCCTCCGCGTTCGCGATGCATTAAATATCTCAACAGTTATAAAAATTTCAAAACCGAGGGTTTAGCAATTTTTACCAAAACTCAAGCTTGGGAGCTCGGATTTGAGCGGGATTTCAAGGGATTTTCAGGGGCATCGAATGGGTAACGATTCTAAACTCCTTTTTTTTGTAACCCACTAATCTAAGCGTGAATTCCTCCTTTAATTTCGGATTTTCAATGAAAAAATGACAAAACTTTATAAACCGAATTACTGAGTTTTGAGTGGGTTTTTGCATTCCGATTCGGGAGATTTTTATATGGTTAGACTCGTTAGAGTACGAGGGTTTTGAAAATGTTAATTTCACCCGATTCCGAGACGTTGGCCTTAGGGGCATTTTGGTCATTTTACCTAATTTTGTGTCTTGGCTTTGAATTAAATCGTAGAATAAGTTGCTTGAAGTGTTATTTACATTATGCAAATTAATTTAATATATTTGAGCCATTTGGTGTCGGATACTCGTGGCAAAGGCGTGGTTTCGAGTTGATTTGAGCTTTATTCGAGGTAAGTGGCTTGTCTAACCTTGTGTGGGGGACTTTTCCCCTTAGGATTGATATTGTGAAAATTGAAATGCCTCGTGCGTGAGTTGGCGAGTGCTCACTTGTGCTAATTTTTGGAAATTCGTCTTTTTTTTAAAAATAGCCTTGAATTGTGTTCCTCCTTTCCTTGCTTACACTGTTTGGATATTAAACTTGTTATAGCTTAGAGAAGCATGTCTACTTGACTAAATTGCTTTATCTGTCTTAATTGTACTACGTGAATCATACTTGGTTAGGATTACCTGCTTCACCTCGATATGAAATTGATTGGATTGAATTTGTTGCTGCTGTGTATTTACTTTGGGACTACGGGACGGTATCCCGGGAGCTCCCCTGTATGTTTACTTTGAGACTAAGGAATTGCATTCCGGGAGATCCCATTGCACATTTATGGGTTGGACTACGGGACTGTACCCGGTAGATCCACTGGACATAATATTTATATTTGGGGACTACAGGACGGTATCTTGGGAGATCCCTGGCTGTTATTTTGGAGTTAATTTATGTTCTTTTACTGAGTTTTGCTTGCCTTTGTATTAGTTGTTGCTGTCTTTTATATCTTGTGTTATTTAATTACACTGTCATTTCACACTGTTAGACCTGTATCTTATTTAACCTCAGTAGGGCCCTGACTTTCCTCGTCACTACCCAACCGAGGTTAGGTTTGGCACTTACTGAGTACGCTATGTTGTACTCATGCCATTTCTGCGTATGTTTTTCATGTGAAGATCCGGGTACTGTTGCACAGAGTTACCATCCTTGAGGAAAGGAGAGCTTTTGGAGACTTCGAGGTACATCTATCGCGTCCGCAGACTGAAGAGTCTCCATCTCTATTCTATCTTGTAGAATTAGCCCTTCTATCATACTATTGATGTAGACATTCCGGAGGTCAGCATTTTACTATATTTCTCTCAGCTTGTGTTCCCATGAGTTTCCAGGTTTTGGGATAGTATTTGTAGAAGTTTGAGATATTGTGTTGTATGTGCCGAGTGGCACTTATCATTTCCTTTCCTTTTGTTTAATATTGGTTTAAGTTATAATTTCCGCAAGGTTTCGATTATTTTTCCGCACTTGTTAGGCTTACCTAGTCGTAGGGACTAGGTGCCGTCACGACAATTCACGGAGGGCGAACTAGGGTCCTGACATCAAATGAACTCAATACTGCTTAATTGCATCTGCCCGTGACTAAATACCCACCACAAAAAACATTCATGTAAAGTTGATCGAACATCTATCAAACTATTATTAAACACATTTTCTAATATATTTATGTGATTTCTTAAAGGATGAACGTAACGACCCGGCCGGTCGTATTTAGAATTTACGCCCCGATACCCTATTAACTACTTTCCCCGTGTTTATTTATGCTATTTTGAATTGCTGGGAAGTTCGGTTTTAAGTTTCGGAGAGTTTTGGGACACTTAGTCCCTAAATAAGAGCTTAAGTTTTGAAACTTTGACCTAGTCGGAATAGTGTGAAGACGACCTCGGAATGGGAGTCTGGTGGTTTTGTTAGCTCCGTTGGGTTATTTCAAGCTTAGGGGAGTGATCAGATTGTGTTTTGGAGGTCCGTAGCTAATTTAGGCTTCAAATGCCGAAAGATAGATTGTTGAAGTTTTCGGTTTGATAGTTAGATTTTGATCCGAGGGTCGAATTGGAATTCCGAAAGTTGGAGTAGCTCTATAATTTTGAATGTGACATATGTGCAAAATTTTAGGTCATTCGGACGAGGTTTGGGAGACTTTTTGATCGAAAGCATAAATTTTGAGTTTTTGAAGTTCTTAGGCTTGAATTCGATGTTAAGTTGGCGTTTCGATGTTGTTTTAGGTGTTTTAAGGATTGGTATAAGTTTGGAAAGTGGTATTAGACTTGTTTGTATTTTTGGTTGAGGTCTCGGGGGCCTCGGGATGATTTCGGATGGTTGACGGAAGGATTTTTGGAGTTTGAAGTTGTAGCTTAGCTGCTTGTACCTGTCATAACCGCACCTACAGTTTTGGTCCCGCAGGTGCGGAGCTGCAGAAGCGGCATTTCAACTGCATAAGCGGAATTAGGGAAGTCCAGTAGGATCCGCAGGTGCAAGAAGGATATCGCACTTGCGATACCGCAGGTACGGAAATTGTGTCGCAGAAGCAGATTTTTTGGGACGTCAGTGAGTTTCACATATGCGGTCGATTATCCGCATAAACGGGACCGCAAAAGCAGAAATGCTGGGCAGAAAAATCACAGTTTCGAGAGGTTTAGCTTCAAAAAGTTAAAAATCAATTTGGGAGCTCGGGATTGGCAATTTTCACCTAGGTGTTTTGGGTAAGTGATTTTTACTCGTTTTTGTATTATTCTCCACGCATCTATGCT
>MU680499.1:0-15162 GCA_026770625.1 Nicotiana glauca | reverse complement strand
AAAAATACAACAGTTAAAGCGACCGTGCTAGAACCACGGAATTCGGGAATGTCTAACACCTTCTCCCGGATTAATAGAATTCTTTACCTAGGATTTCTAGTTCGCAGACTGTAACAGAGTCAAACTTTCCTCGGTTCGGGATTAACCCGGTGACTTGAGACATCATTATATTCTCAAGTGGTGACTCTGAAAAATTTAAATAACTAATCCCGTTCCGACCGTCCTTTAATTGGAAAAACTCTTTTGTGTTTATATCCCTTTCGCCGGGGTGTAAGCACCGTAAAAACGAGGTGTGACAGTAAGATCCCAAAGGTGAACTAAAATCATAGGCGGACGGCTTCAAATCTTCTGTACGTGACAACCCAACACCAAATCTTAGTTCATGACAACCTTTAATTGTTCGTCGTGCACCATAAATTTGAAATCTCTCAAGTTCAAGATCAAGCTCTCAAGATCTCGAACAATAGTTTGTGAGGAGCATCAGAGAACAATATCTCTTTAGATTTAAGATTGTCACGACCCGAAATACCAACCTCGGGATCGTTATAGGCTAACATCTACTTGCTGGGCAAGCTGACGTGAAACAGAAAACTAACTAATTTTAATAATTTATAACAAGATGTTTACAATGACAACGATATAAGTCTGACGTATAGTAAAATAATGCTGAACATCAAAGTCTAAGCACAACCCAAAAGCTGGTGTCACGAGTACATAAACATATAGAGTGCTAGTGCTACAAATATGGTCTAAATAAAATACATTGTTTTGAAACTCAAAAAAATAGTAAAGAGAGGAGGAAAGGGGACTTCAGGAGTGCAAACGTTGTGCATCTATACCTCAAGTCATAGTCAGTAACTAAATCCGAGCAAAACCTACTAAACGATGCTAAGATCAACTCCGCTATTTGTACAAAAACTAGGTGTCGAGCCTAACCTCGAACAATTGGTGACGAAGCTAAAGTGGGCTACTTACAGTAACCTATATGAGACAACAATAACAACAACAACAGGGAAGGAAAAGAAGGAAATGCAATTAAAGCAATTAATTAGGGGAAATGAACTCGAACCACACTATAAGAAAAGTCATAATAACAAGTCTCATAATATTATACGAAATGTTAAATCCAATACAAAAACAACAACAACACAACAAGTACAACACACAAAATACATTGCGGTGCACAATCTGGTCCCGTCATATCCTCCTTTATCAATATCATGACCATAAATATAATACTTTGCGGTGTTCAATCTGATCTCATCATATCATCATTTATCAATACCAAGTATCCTCCCTTATTCCACCATTTCAATTCAATATCTTCCAATTTCTATTGCGTTGTGCAACCCAATCCCAAAACGCTTCCAATTAACATAAAAAATCCAATAACTCAATTTAAAAGAATTTCCACAGCAAAGAATAACTGTATAAGGCAATAAAGGACCACATAATAATCAAACAATATTCAAAATTTGAAGTCTCAACTTTATAAGTTTATCGGTGTATAACAAACTCATCATCTCGTGCAAATGAAACTACATCTTACAGTGCAATAAATTTTACAAAAATAATAGGACAACTAAAGTGTCACAGTCAAAGAGTGAAAATAGAACCATTAAAGGAAAGTACTAAATAAACATGGAGTCATGGAACGGATGAACAATAAAATACAAGAATAAATAAATTACAATTAACAATTACGGCATAGAAGTTAAATAAAGCATGTAACAATTAAGGGCATGAAATAAGATGCTTCATGAAATAACAAGAAACATGGAAACAACTATCTTGATGGTGTATATACATTCTTCACCTCGCATATACACCATTTTCTCACATAATCCACACAATCTCTAGTTCAAAAGTTCACAATCCATGAAATTTCTCTTCAAAATCGCCTCTAGGCCGAGCTTAAACTTGAAAATGGTGAAAAATAGGTTAAATCCTGACTTAAGGATTTTTAAGTCACTGGCGTTAGGCCTTCTTCACGTTCGCTAAGGGCCTGACGCATTCCCAATGCATAGACGCCATAATGGCCTACACATTCGGGATATTCCTCACATATTAGTGAAGTCTTCACCCCCCCTAGCCATCGCGTTCGCGTAGAGTAACGGTCAAATTTCTTCCTAGATCCCCTTAACCCCATGCATTCGCGAGAGGCTGGTCGCGTTCGCAAGGGTAACCCCTCCGTTTCTTTGCGTTCATGGCCTAGCCATCGCGTTTGCGAAGAAAAATCTACCCCCAGCCAAAGTTACTCTTCGCGATTGCAAAAATTAACGCACCAGATACCGGATACCAGATACCAAAAAACCAGCTGAAGCTGCAACATTTAAGTCCAGAAAGGAGCCCTAGTCTATTAGAAATTTGCTCGACCCCTAGTGCTTCAAACATGCACACAAGTGTAATAACATCACACGAACTAACTCGCGCGATTAAAATACCAAAATAACACCTAGAACCACAAAATAACATCATGTATGAAATTTTCCATGAAACTTAAGACGTTTCAAATTTACAACTGAGCATCTGAATCATGTCAAATCAACTCCGCTTTGAACCAAATTATGCAGAGAAGTCAATAATGGTGAAATGAACTAACAAGTCCTTGAACCGAAATCTGAACTCGGTAGCTATAAAGACAACCTACGGTCAAACTTCAAAAAAGAATTTAAGCTTCAAAGTATAAGTTTTCAACAAATCACGTCAAATCAAGTTAGGGACTTCCGAATTATATTTCGGACATACGCTCAAGTCCTAAATTATAATACGGACCTACAAGGATCGTAAAATACTTATCTAGATCTGTTTATACAAAATATTGACCGTAGTCAACTCAAATTAATTTAAGGATATAATTCACATTTTCTTCAATTTTTCACATTAAGGCTTTCCGGAATGGAACAAGGACTGCACACATAAATCGAGGAACACTAAATAGATCTAATCGATATCTCGGAATACGAAAATAAAGGCTAAAACTCAAAATGACCTATCGATTCATTACATCTCCACCTCTAAAATAAATATTTGTCCTCAAACAGACATATAAAGGCAGTTGGAGTGGTGAAAAGGTGTGGTTATTTACACCTTATGTCGAACTCAAACTCCCACGTGGATGCCTCAATTGGCTGACCTCTCCATTACACTCTAATAGAAGGATAACTCTTAGACCTCAAATTCTGGACATGCCATGCTAGAATGGCCACTGACTCCTCCTCATAAGTGAATTTCTTGTCCAATCGGACTGAGCGGAATACTGTAATACATAGGATGGATCACTGTGATAATTCTAAAGCATGGATACATGGAAAACCATGTGAACTACTGATAAGCTAAGTGGTAGTGCAAGCTTGAAGGCCACCTCACCAACCTCTCAAAAATCTCAAAAGGTCCGATATATGTAGAGATCAACTTGCCCTTCTTTTCGAACCGCATCACACTATTCATGGGTGAAACCCAAAGAAAAATCCTCTCCCTAACAGTGAATGTAACATCACGAACTCTACGATTGGCATAACTTTTCTACCTAGACTGAGCTGCGCGAAGTCGATCCTAAAGCATCTTAACCTTTTCGAAGGCACCCTAAACCATATCGGTATATAATGATCAAGCCTCTCCCTGCTCAAACCAACCAACTAGTAAACAGAACTACCTCCCATATAATGCCACATAGGGAGATATCTGAATATCGATCAGTAGTTGTTATTATAGGAAAACTCCACAAGTGGGAAAAGCTAAACCACAGAACACCCAAAATCCATAACCCAAGCACGAACCGTATCCTTCAATATCTGAATGGTGCGCTCAGATGGTCAGTCCACACTAGGCTTGACCATACTAGGCAATGTATTGCGGTCAATCTAGGCTCACTCATAGGCGCTCGGCCACAGTAGTCTCGGTGTTTAACTTACAATCTTATCAGAGGTTGCCCAATAAGGGCCTGCCACCAATTATAGCTCGATAGTGGTGAAAATACTGTAATATATATATATATATATATATATATATATATATATGTGTGTGTGTGTGTGTGTGTGTGTGTGTAGCTCTCTTGACTAGAAGAAGATAATACTCAATTGAACATAAAGTCCCGATAAGGAAAAATAATGTAACTTCTCTTTATGCCTCGTTATCAATCACATGTAATTACGAGATCATGCCAAAATGAAGGACGGACTTCGCCTTAACAAACCTGAGTCGATGCACTTGACAATCCCTCTAACACACGTTAATTGCGACAAAGCACGCGACGATAAGATCGGAGAAGGGAAAAATACGTATGATATTCTTGAGAATTATTTTTTTCCGGTATCCCTTGGAATTGCAAGTCCCGTTGCTATTATGTAGTATAACTTTGTACGAATTCTTTCGCTGAAAATCCGTTACTTGGTAGATGTAAAACATCTCCTTTTTTACCCAAAATTAGGACTTAATTTAAGAAAGTAGCCTTTCACAATTTGAAGCCGTTAGATGACAAAAGTCTCTTTGAAACATTCTTCATTATCTTGTAGAGACACCAAGTGTATTAGAGAAGTAGTAAGTCTTTGGGTGTGGGCCCCACTTATGCATGACTTGGCCAACAATTTTCTCTAAATGTACCACCTAATCCCATGACTTGCCTAGTCATTATTGAGTCCTTACTTGCTGCTGTCACATCTCCTTTTTCTTACTACACCCCTATAAAGGGTATAATAATAGGGAGTTATTTCTAACTTGAAGTGACAATCAAAACGAAATTATTTAATCAGGATCAGAGTCACCATTTGGGATAATTTATGGTATCCCAAGTCACTGGTTTAAATCCCTAATCGAGAAAAAGGATGACTTTATATATAGTCTGCAAATCAGAAATCCGGGTAAGGAATTCCGTTATCCCAGGAGAAGGTGTTAGGCACTCCCGAGTTCCGTGGTTCTAGCATGGTCGCTTTGATCATACTTGGCTGATTAAATTATTTAATTACTGATTTGTAGAACCTATGTGCATTTACTTCTTTCACCTCTTTTAAGTAGAAAATTATCTTGAAACGGGTTACGCATACGTATATCCGCCGATTTGACGCGTGAAAAATCATGTCACGCGATCATGTCCATAATTAATAGGGCTTTATTATTATTAAGAAAGTTTGGGCCAAAGTTGCGTGAATGCATACTCTGATTTTGTTTTTAGAAGCATAATTGTGTTACGCGGACGTATACACAAACACACTAGTATTTTAAACGGTCCTAAAGGATATTCTATGAAATATTTAGTCATTTTTACATCTAGGTTACGAAGTTGATATGAGGACCATATGTGATTTAATAGTGAATGACACCCCTCAAGCTATGTAAACCTAAAATAATTAAAAGCTCGTAACCCATATTATTATTAAGAAAGGTTTGATCGAAGCTGCGCGAACGCATACTCCAAATTAAATTTAGAATTATGATCGTGTTACGCGAACGTATACGCAACCACAAACATATTTTTAAACGGTCCTAAAGGCTTGCTACGAATATTAGTCAATTGTATATCTAAACCAACTTGAGGGCCAATCGCTTTTAGGCATAACCCATTTCAGTTTTGAAAAGAAGTTTACTAAAGAAAAGTTTGTCAGAAGAACTTGGGTGCAAGCATTGATCTAAAAGTAATCCACTTCGATTTAGGTCCAATCGCAGGCCCAAATCCTTAAATGGAAGAGTCACCAGCGGACAAAAGGGCCCAAGATCGAACCCCTGCCATTGCACACCTTCAGTCACTTGAGGACGGGCAAAATGAAGCCAATCCTCCAGGATTTACAAAACAGACTGATTTCGAAATTACCTGGGGCTCTACTTGACCAATTGGTCCATTGGGCCCTAAATGATGTTGAATCCATAAATTGGTGATGCTTGAATGTATTATTTATCCAGTAGATGATTTCAGGTTGAATTAATTCAAAAAAAAATACAATAATAATAAGGTTCATACTGGATCCTTTCTTTTAAAGACGACATGTCAACAAATTAGGCCAAATTTATTTTTTTAATCAACCTTCATGGCTAAGCACATTCACACATCTCAAACACGACCAACTGGAGGCCTATTCTTAGATCCTACCTATCAAAGCTTGACATGATTTAAACCACACTACTTCAAAGTTTTTTAGAAAACAAACAAATCTGTTCATTTACACAAAGTCCAGTAGCATTATAATCCCTGTATCATGAAATTGCACACACAAACTGAATAACTACAATAGCAAAAGCTGTAAACTAGTACTTAAAGTAAAACAGAAATTAAGTCGACCAAGATAAAGTCTCTATTTCCCATATCATAATAAGAACAATTAAAAATTATAACAAAAAACTATTTAAATATCAACCCAGATTCTCCAAAGCTTCAAAACCTTTTTCTCTAAGGCAATAAATGGTGCCTTTATAAGCAAACAACTAGGGCAGCCCTTTAGGTTTTATTTTGCATTTTAGTCCCTTTTTAATTCTTGTTTTTAGCTTAAAAATCTCTTACTTACTAACTTGCTACCCAAGTCACACCACTATAATTCTGAAATTTCAATTAGAACCTCTTACTAGATGCTTCTAGGGGCTTCTAATTTATGTTACTAAAGATTCCCTAACCTCAAATACCTAGACTATCCTTTTCAATTATGAAAATTACTAAACTAAAACTAGCCCCCTTTTACCCTGATAACCTGGTCGAGAAGTGACCATGGTTAAATAAAAATCTGGCATATTCAGCTATAACCAAACAGTTCTTCAATTAACAAAATTGAACCATCCTTTAACTATTAAAAATCAGAATTAAAAGCTACCAGTGGCAATTATCGACTAAACATGAATCTAACAGAATAATCAAAAATTAATCAACAATGCTAAATCATAAGCTTGAACTGACTTAGAGAAGCAATCAAAGACTTAAACTAAAAAAAACCTAGAACACTGATTATGGATTAACAAAAGAAATTATGCTTAAGTTAATTTTAATAACAGAGAAATCAAATAATAAAGAAAATAAAAACTTTCTTATGCAAGGTTGAACAAAACTGGACTCCGATTCGAGCCCTGGAATGATGTGAACATTTGTTCTTCACCAAGAACAAACGAGCATATTATTTCGTGACTCGAATCAAACTCTGGAATAAGGAAATTGGGAAGAACACGAGCAAATCGAACTTCTAGGGCTCTGCCACTCTAAAATTTTAAATTCCAGAAACTCTGGTGACATTCGAAGGCTAAAGACTATGGGTTCGTAGAGAGGGAGGTGAGGAGGCTATGTGGTGTTAGTTTGATTGGATTTGGATGATTTAGGGTTTTAGGATCCTATTTTGATCTAAAATTCGAGGAGCATCGGGGGGTTTGAGGTAAATAGATTGGAGGTTCGGAATGGGGATGGTGATAGGAAACTATGGTGTAAAATTTGGGGTGTTTGATGGCTGGCTGCCGCTGTGAGGCGATTTTCGGTGGCGGTCTAGGGTCGTAGACGGTAGGAACGGGAGAGGTCTCTGAAGGGGTGAAGGAGAGAGGTGAGAGGGGTTAGGGTATTTCAGACAGTTAAATATTAAGTGTACCCTACTTCTCAACCGTTAGATCAGTTACCTTTACGGCTGGGATCTTCCCTGTGTTAAACAGGATCGTTTTGAAGGGGGTGGGGGCTGGACCGGGTTGGGGGCGGATTGGGCCTGGTCCGTTTGGGCTGGGAGGTAGAGCAATTTGGGTTGGGGTAATATGGGCTTAGGTAAAATTAAAATATGGCAGCCCTATTCCAATAATTCTTTTTCTTCTATTTTTTTAAATTTATTTTCAGATTTTAATAAAATAAAAACAAACCTAAATTAATCTTTAATCAAATTATCCTATCAAGTTAAATTAATTACTACATCTAACACTTATTACACCTACTTAAAGCCAAATTAAAGAGGAATGCCAAAATTCCAAACTAAAATTAAAGTGTGAAAGTAAACTATTTTTGTGTGATTTTCTCTTTTTATAAAGCAACTACATTAAATAATTCTTAAAATAAAAAATTAACTCCTAAATGCGCGTGCAACTCTTTTTTGGTATTTTTTACTAATAAAAATACACAAACAAAAATACAAACAATAAACAGAAAATGCCACGCAAACCCACAAAATTGCAAATAATAAATAAAAACAAAAATTATTTTATTTTGAAACTGTGGGAGTAATTCATATAGAGCAAAAATCACATGCTCACAGTTGCCACTTGGTTAATGTTATTCACCTCAATAGTTATTCACTATTTCCTTAATAAATTTGTTAATCTCCCACTAAACCAATAATTATTTAATTACTCATATAATTAAGAATTATCTCAAACTACTTAAAATGTTACTCACCTTTAAAACACTTTATACATCTTACTATCATGGTCATGTGGTACCTTGTATGGCACTAGTCCATCAATACGAGGTATTGTAGCTTTGACTGTATTTTATCTCAAAATGTCAAACTGTGACGAAATTTATTTTCTTCGATTTTCTTACCCTCTCACCTTCACGAATTTACTCATCACTTGTTTGAAGTAGCATAATATTTATAATCTCCAAATAATCGCATTCCCGACTTTACGTTGATCAACTTATGATAAAACTTTAACGCATGAAAATGTGGGATGTAACATCTCATTTTCGAGTTCATATCAATATACTTATTGCGTACTTCCATGTACGAAAATAAGGGGTGTAACATTATTACCCCTTTTGGAACATTCGTCCTCGAATGTTTACTGATGCATTTATCATTTTCATAATTTATGCCTTCCGAATACTTTAGTACTCTCCTTACCATCTAGGCTACTGTTCTGTGAATAATTCCAAACTCTAGCGCATTGCCCTATTTAGGCTTCGTTTTCACACCACGACTTATAGCCAGAATCTTTCCAATCTTATAATTGTTACCACCTTCTATGATGCAGCCTGTACGACACTGACATTGTACATGTGCCTATGTGACTCTTCTCTCTTTTTTGTTCCAGCTTCTAGCAAATCTCTAAGCCTTACTTCGTAAATACAGATTTTGATAAAATGTCCCTCTGGGCATCTATAGGTCTACTGAAGTTCTTAACTTGGTCGCACTTACGAATATTGCTATAACTTATTTCATAAATCTGTTTATCCATCTTTATGACTTTACAACATCAAGGTAGGTCATACTATACCATATCTCTTACTTTGATTTATTGTCACCAAGGTTTGCTACCAAACTCCAGGTTACTCTCATTGCTTGTAATTAAGACTGATGGCCTAATCTCATCCCATACGTTGTAAATTCTATCCATCCATTGTTGATTCACCTCAATATTGATCTACAATGTACCGCTAATAATTTTAAACTTCTTACGTTATCACTGGGGCTGAAGTCTCCTTTTGAAACATCTGAAATGATTAGACATATGCACCTTGGGCGATACCATGCTTCCATAACTGTATCTCATAGCATCCCAATGTCATTCAACTTGCGTGGATATTTTAATTTCGTTCAATTCATGAATCCCTTCTTCTTCTTTATATTTTCTTCAAATCATTACTCAAACGAAGACCCAAACGCCATCCTTTATCTATCACAATTACACCCTCTTTCTACTATCAGGGCAGCATTCCATCTCTCACAAATGTTGTTAGTCGTACAATCCTTTGAGTTCGTTCAGGCAATGTTGGGCTTTCTATAATTTAGATAAACCATTAGCTCCCATATTTTAATGGGATTAATTATGAGGACTTGTCCATTTCTTGTCACCTTCTCGCTTGCCCTTTCTTATCCTTACTCCTGTCATAAAACCTTGTCGTTTTACTATACTTTAAGTTGCGATCTATCTATTTATACTACTTGCAACCTCCCCTCAACTTGCTTGTACCATAGATTTCTTTATGTTAACCTGGAACATCAAGAGAGACATCACATAATCTCTAACTATTCTTTACTCTCTTGGCTAGATATCTCGGTACCAAGAAACCATAGGCAGGAAGATATGCCTCTTTTGACGCTACTATCATTCCTGGATATTGAATCCATGTGCATCCAACTTTCTATCCAAAGTATGAACGGTTCACAACCTTCTGCATTTGAGTACTTTTCACATTGTTTACCTTTACCTTAAAATCTCGCATCATATCATCTATCTCTTTCATGACCTTCCTTCCACATAGGTATAATTCACATTCACAACTTGAAGATCTGATTATAATACTTGTACCTTTGGTACATACACAATCCGGTGAGAACTTCCTATTTACAACATATGAGGCAGGTACTTTTCTAACTGATTTTATCATAGAGTCGTCATAGAATATGGCTATTCTATTATCTATCATGTACCTCTGATATTAAGAGTGGTTATACAATTTTCTTAATCACGATTTCTATATTTTTTTGGGACCAATGAACAAACTCTTGATTTATTTGGTTAATGTAGCTCTTTAGTTTCCTCTTTCTTCTAATGAACCTTCATGTAGGCTTAAGCTATCTTCTGATATATGGCTTCTGGTATTAGTTATTACTTTAGCCTTTCATTGGCGCTATGGTATATCCATGATAAAATCTTCTAACATTTAAATCCTTTGTATATTCCCTGAGCTCAATTCTTTCTTTAGCTTATATTGGAATCTTCTACAGCTGTATGAATGTCGGTATATATATGCTGCATGGATAATATTCTGAAATCTTAAGTTCTTTCATAACATAACTACTCTGGATCATTAATCCAATAATTCCTTTAGTTCCTTCTCAACTTTATTTAAAATGTAAGCAATTAATTTCCTGGTCTTTCTACCCCTTTGCTTGCATGTTTAGCTTATGTTAGTTCCCACGCATGTCGGAGTTTTCTTGCAACTTCATATGATCTCGAATATTACTTTAAATTTTTATTTCCATTAAATAGCCACTTGTCACGACCCCAATCCCGATCGTAAAATCGCCCAACACAATTGCTAGGCAAGCCCGACCAATTACACTCTCAACCCGAGCATGAAGCTCAAAAAAACAGTTATTTAAATATCATTACCAACAATGAAACTAAAAGATTAAGCTGAATATCACGATAACATGGAATATACTCCCAAAGACCTGGGGTCATGAGTCTAGAGCCTCTAACAATACAGTATGACAAGACTCCAAATAATACAATGTCTCAAAACTGCGGAAAGAAAATATAAGAGATTGGGGAGGAGTCGGGTACTGCGGACGTCAGGCAGCTACCTCAACAACTCCGGATAAATCCTGAAATTAGCAAAAGCTCAACTACACTCCCGAGGTACCTGGATCTGCACACATGGTGCAGGGAGTAAAGTGAGTACTTCCAACTTAGTGGTAATAGACATATATAATGACTGAAAGTAAGAAATCCCGAAATACCACAATGCAAAGCTGAAATTAACCACTTAGCACATTAAACGATGAAACAACAATACTCAACAACAGATAGACAAATAGATATCAATGCATGAATTCAATGCAATGCACATGACCGCTGCGGCTTATAGCCCGATCCATTTGGGTACCCGCGCTCACTGTGGGGGTTCAGACTTCGCAGGGGCTCCTACAGCCCAAGCGCAATGACATAGTAGCATTCGCTGCGGCGTGCAACCCGGTCCACAATCAGTCCAATTATATATATATGCATGCAAGCCATACGGGCACAATCAAGTTTACCATTTTCAGTTCCATTTAACAGGTATTATAGTTTAAGTTATTAAAACCTTCGAAGATTGCTAATCATCTCTAGACAGTATTTAACTCAGGACTGATATCATGGAAACATGCTCAATTTTGTGGCAATAGTGATAATAATCCCTAAGGGATCCAAATAGTTGGCATGAAGCCCAAACATGTTCATAACAATCCAAGTAGGATGTTACCAGCCAATTTCTAGTCAATAACACAGTATAGACGTCACTCAGATGGACTAAGCCATAGTTCTGTCCACAAACGACCCCACACTCACCATAGAGTGCGTGTCTCGCCTCATTACAGCATCACAATGTGAGATACTGGGGTTTCAAACCCTCAGGTCATCATTTACATCTATTACTCACCTCAAGCCGGCCAAAAAACTAGTCTGCCATGCCTTTTCCTCTTGAATCCGCCTCCTCGCGCGTCGAATCTAGTCAAAACCACAACGAATACATTACAATAGGCTAATGGAACATAACCCAATTGAAATTACTCGAAAAATACTCATAAACATGAAGTTGGCAAAACCCGAGCCCTGGGCCCACTTCTCGAAAAATTCCAAAATTTACATTACTGGATTCCTCGTCTCGCCAGGAGTCTATACATATCAAATTTACAAAAATTAGAGTTCGTTTGACCCCTCAAATTCAAAGTTTACACGTTCTTTGGTTTCAAGCCCTAACCACCATTTTAAACCCTTAAATCCTTGAATTTTCAGTGTTTAATCCTTGTTTTTATACCATAACAACATAATTCGAGGCTGTAAATTCATACCTGATGGAATCCACTTCGAATCCTCTCCAAATCGCCTAAAATCGTCTCTTCCCGAAGTCTAAAATGTTTTTCTTATTTATGAAATTCGCAAACATTGATTCATTAAAATCCTTCAGCGATTTCCTCTTATGCGTTCCCGCTACCGATTATGCGGGACCGCTTCTGTGGCCTATTGACCGCTTATACGGTCCTCACTAAATTCCCCAGGCATCGCTTATGCGATCAGACATCCGCTTCAGCGGTTTCTCTACTACCGCTTCTGCGGTGCTTTTTTCCGCTTTTGCGGAACAGCTTATGCGTCCAAACTTCCGCTTTTACGGAATTGACCAGGTCCATTGAGGACCGCTTCTGCGACACCATAGCCGAATCTACGGAACCGCTTCTACAGCTCCTTTTCCGCAGATGCGGAAATGCTAGAAGCCAAAAAAAAACCAGACCTGCAACATGCTTCAAAAATTCCCGTTTAATCATCCGAAATCACCCCGAGGGCCCCGGGACCTCCACCAAAAGAACAGACATGATCTAATACCCTATCCAAACTTGTTTGAATCATCAAAATGCTAGCACTAATCAAAATCCTCAATTATGATCAAATCAAAGCCTAAATTTCTTAAAAACTTTCGAATTGCATATTCGATCAAAAACCCAACCGAACGATGTCCGAATGACCTGAAAATTTGCAGAGATATCCAAAATCACCTAATGAAGATACTGCAACTCTCAAAATTCCATTCCGACCCTCGGATCAAAATCTCACCTATCAACCGGAATGTGCCAAAATTCCAACTTCGCCAATTCAAGCCTAATTCTACACCGAGCCTCCAAAATCACTTTCGATTTCACTCCTAAGTCACAAATCATCCCCCGAAGCTAACCAAATCACCAAAATTCACATCCGAGCCTTCTAACTATATAGTCAACTTCCGGTTGACTTATCCAAAACAAGCTTCTTTCTAAGAGGCTAAGTGCCTCGTTTCCAACTAAAACCAATTCAATTCTATCTGATTCATTCAAATACTGATATTGAAGCATAGAACCACATAATATGGGGAAAACGAGGTGGTAACTCACGTGACAACGGGCCGGGTCGTCACATCCTCCCCAACTTAAACAAACGCTCGTCCTCGAGCGTGCCCAGAGTTGTCCTAGAAGCCAACCAAGAACTGAACAACCTTACCCGACAAATGCCCGGGGTGATCCCACGTCACCCTATATTACATAGGTCCGATAATACAACTCCGCTGAAATTTCACAGTCCATCTAGGCCATAAACCGTAGAACAACATTGCACTTTCCAAATTCATACTCAAAATCAGAACCTCTTATTAGCTAAAGTCTTATTCTATCACTTTCATACACTACAAACGATAAATAACACACGCGATAAACCGTAACCATTCCTCAGGTCACCCATACATGAAGCCACTTCTTTGTTGACTAATACCACAACAGATTTCCAGGCCAAACCTCGATATGGACCCTCTAATCAGCTGAAATCACATATGTTTGCATTCATTCCTATTTGTACTACGTGGCATGATTTTTAGCACTCACATATCATTGGCATACATGCTATTACTTGCCTTGTTGACCAGATACCCTGGTGTTACATGTTAAGGAGTGTTGAGCCCGAAAGGCTGATGTTGTACTTTGTGAGTTGGGAATGAGCCCGAGAGGCTGATGTTGTAATTTGTGAGTTGGGAGTGAGCCGCGAGGCTGATACTGCATTGAGAGGTTGATATTGAGTCCGAGGGCGAGATTTTTGATTATTTCCTGCTTGTAGAAATTATTTTCGCAACTGTTAAAAAGGCATGTTTTCAAAAGAGATTTTTAACTGAGCTTGAGATTTTCTAAAGGATTTTTCTCGGCATTACGGTTTACTGTTTTTCTCAAAGGGTTGTACTGTCTTTTATAGCATTTTGGAGTGCTCATACATGTTTTCTTATCGCTCGAATATTATTCGCTCTAATACCAACTTGTCACGACCCCAATCCCGGTCGTGATGGCGCCCAACACAATTACTAGGCAAGCCCGACCCATTACACTCTCAACCCGAGCATGAAGCTAAAAAAATAGTTATTTAAATATCATTAGCAACAATGAAACTAAAAGATTAAGCTGAATATCACGATAACACGGAATATACTCCCAAAGACCTGGGGTCATGAGTATAGAGCCTCTAAAAATAAAATATGACAAGACTCCAAATAATACAATGTCTCAAAACGGCGGAAAGATAATATAAGGGATAGGGGAGGAGTCGGGTCATGCGGACGTCAGGCAGCTACCTCGACAACTCCGGATAAATTCTGAAATCAGCAAAAGCTCAACTAAACTCTCGAGGTACCTGGATCTGCACACATGGTGCAGGGAGTAAAGTGATTACTTCCAACTCAGTGGTAATAGACATATATAATGACTGAAAGTAAGAAATCCCGAAATACCACAATACAAAGCTGAAATTAACCACTTAGCACATTAAACGATAAAAAAACAATACTCAACGACAGATAGACAAATATATATCAACGCATGAATGCAATGCAATGCACATGACCGCTGCGGCATACAGCCCGATCCATTTGGGTACCCTCGCTCACTGTGGGGGTTCAGACTCTGGAGGGGCTCCTACAGCCCAAGAGCAATGACATAGTAGCATTCGCTGTGGCATGCAGCTCGGTCCACAATCAGTCCAATCTATATATATATATATATATAT
>MU680498.1:38303-48576 GCA_026770625.1 Nicotiana glauca | reverse complement strand
AAGAGTAAATAATAACTGAGCGGTAAGAAAATACGTAAAGCACTCCATCATGCTATATAGGACAGTAAGACCCTTCAGAAAATAGTAATTCCATAAAAATCCTTTATAAAATATCTAGCTCAGTTAAAAACCTCTTTTGAAAATATCCTTTTCCCAACAGTCAAGCAATAGAATTCATAATCAGATAGTGCAAGTCCGCACATAAGTCAGCCCCCTCGGGCACATCACTCCATTAACAAATAACACCAGGGTATCTGGTAACAATGCAAGAAATAGCATGAATGCCAATGATATGAGAGTGCTGAATGTCATGCCACGTAGCACAAATAGGAACCAATGTATAAATGCAATGCAATGCACATGACCGCTACGGCGCGCAGCCCGATCCATTTGGGTACCCGCGCTCACTGAGGGGGTTCAGACTTCGGAGGGACTCCTACAGCCCAAGCACAATATCAATATCACACCGCTGCGGCGTGCAGCCCGATCCATCCTCAGTCCAGAAATACACATGCAACACTGCTGCGGTGCGCAGCCCGATCGATGCTCAGTCTAGAAGTACACATGCAATACTGCTGCGGTGCACAACCCGATCTATGCTCAGTCTAGAAATGCACATAGCCACTAGGGCAATATTCAAATAACAGTCCTTAGTTCCGAACGTCAGCAGCGAGTAGTAGCATCAGCAACAGCAGTGAAATCACAGCTCTTGGTAGTCCCAGCTACCAAACCTTCCCGAACTACACTAACCTGATTCCTTTTTAGCCAAGGATATGTAGGCAACCTTTGAAGCAGGGTTCGGTCATATGGTTTTCAAAAATGCTTCACACGGAGTATTCGAACAGGCAAAAATCGCTCGTATCCGCTCATTTATCTTTGCACGAAAACTCTTCGTGTTCCCGAGCAAAGAGGGGCAGCTGTGAGCACATGATTTTTGCCCTACATGAATTACTCCCAAAAATTCAAACAAGATGATTTCTTTCATTATTTTGCAATTTTGTGAATTTTTTTGGCATTTTATGTTAATTGTTTATGCATGATAATTAATGAAAATACAAAAATACTTGGTGTTTGCATTCAAGGTTTAATCTCACATTTTATGATTAGGCAAAGAAAATAACAAAAATGGTTCTTTTGGCATTTATAGTTTTAATTTATCTTAGTTTGCATTTAAATTAGGAATAAGTGTAATTGGAAATTAAGCAGTATAATTTTAGAGTCATTGGGTCTTTTATTTTTAGTGTTGCATTTAACAAACATAAAAAAAACGGGGGGAAAGAAACAAATAAAAGAAATAAGAAAGGGGAAGAAAATCAAAAAGAGTTTAGTCTCATTTGTAAAGACCCACGAATTGGGCTTGTAACTAGTTTAAAGGTGTAGCCCAACTGAATTTCCTCCCAACCCACCAGTTAATCGTCCCAAACACATTTTAATGCCCGTTCTAGTCTTTCCCCCACCTAAACGGCGTCGTCCCAATCCACAGATCCCAGCGGTTGATCTTCATTGATCAAGTGGCTGAGAATCGATTTCTCCAGACTACTTATATGTCCGAAAGTCCCCCCTACCCCTCTCATTCATCTCCCTCCTCTCGTCGCATCAGAGACCCCATTCCAAAACCCTAGCGCCGCCCTAAAATCCTCATCTCCTCCGGTGGCAGCGCCGGCTCCGTTCACCACCAAACGAACACCCTAGTACCTCCTCACTCCCCTCTTTTCAAATCCGTGATCCCTCTCCCTCGAATATACTTGAAATCCTTCGAATATTACATCTGAGGTTGAAGCCCTAAAACTCAAAATCAATTTTCATGGAATCTACTGGTTCGTATGGTTTTGTCATAAGTGATATGAACCGAAATGGGTCTTACTTATGTGTTCTCGATGGAACAATCATTTGATACCTGTTTTGGTTCGAATCAGAGAGGTTCGTTCCTGATTTAGCATAGCCAATCATTCGTAGGTATTTGTTCTTCCTTTCTTTTTGTTTTGTTAGTTTTGTTTATTTTCTTTTTGTTTTTCATCTGTTCATTTTAGAACCTCAGAACCCGGTTCAGTCTTTTCTTCTCCCTTTGTTTCTGCTGCACAAAAGTGATGCGTTTGGGTCTATTATTAGTCGTCAGCTGGGTTTTGATTTATGTACTACATTTGTTCCCTAGAATCAGTGACTTTTCTTATTTGGGATGGTTCCATAGTCTGAATTATGCTTCAAACAGTGTGTTGAATCCGTTAGTTTAATGGGCTAATTGAATCAAATTGCTTTAAGTTTGTTGTTCTGCATTTACATTAGTTTTGATTATGTTTGGGCTCGGGGTCCAAGCTTTAGGTCCAAAATCCTGGTTTGGGGGTTGGGTTTCAATTAAGCTCAGCCCAGGTTCATTTTGACCCATATCCGTTTGGATCGATTTGGAACCAGCCTTGGGCTCATTGAGTCGTTTGTGACCCAATTCAAGATGCTTATTCATTTTGAGCCCAAGTCTGATGGGTTTAGAGTAAATAACAGGGGTGCTAAGGGTAGTATAGGTAATCATACATGAGGAATCTTTAGTAACTATTTTTAGAACACTCTAGAATAGGGTTCAATCTAGCATTTTAGGAAATCTATAGTATAACTTGAAACACAAGTCAGAAAATAGAGGACTATTTGGGTAAATTCCGAAATAAAAAAGGGGGAAAAATTGTGAGGGAAATCTAGAAGCTTCCCCCTGAAGTTTGCCTATAAAAGGCAGATTACCTACCTTGTTAAACAAGTTTTGGAGCCTGAAAATTCCCCCCCAAGAATAGTCTATAGTTCTAGAAGCTTAAATTTGAATTCCAGATTCAAAAGCTAGAGCTGAAATTCTGAAATCTCTTCTTCATATTAGAAAATCTCCAAAAATACACAAAAAGCTATAGAAAAACCAAAAATAATGTTCTATTGTAAGTCTAGGTCAATTTCAAAGTTCATCAACTGATTTGCATCTTCTAGCCTAAGTTTTGTTTTGCTGAAACTTTCTGAAGTCTACTGGTTCAATTTTGGATGTGTTTGGGTTCGTTTAAGCTTGTTTCGGGTTAACAATCAGTGTTGTCATCCTTGGTTATTTCCTGGGCTGTGTTGTGAGCTATTTTCTACTGGTTTTCCACTGTTTTACTGCTGCTAACTTTCCTCTTCTTTTCTTCTTCATCACAATTCCAGGTACACTACGTGTAATCTCCAGTTGTGGACATGAATTAAATGGCGGCATAGCATTTTATTTTTTGTCAATTTTCAAAGTAGATTTCCTGTAATTTCAGATCATGGTTTGTAATTGAGACTGGACTTTTGGACCGTTGATTCATATCCGACTGTTGATATTCATTAGCCTATGATAATTCTGTTTGGTGATTAGTTTGATTTTCAACATTAGTAACATGCATAAATATAGAAGTTGATTATAGATCCTTATTTGCAGTTAGTTACTGAACGCTTGAATAATTGTGAGTATTTTATCAAATGTCAGTAGTAGCATGAACTCATTTAGACTTGTCAAGTTGCTGGTTAAGAATTGAATTCAATCAGGCGGCATACTGTGAGTGTAAAAATCAGAATGTGGGATGTTCACGTGCTTCAGTGAATTTTCGATTCAGTTAATTGTTTTAAGTAGTAAAGTGATTCACATCAGTTCTAGGAAATAATCTTCTATGACTATAATATAAGAATCAGGGAAAATACATAAATAATTTAAGTTTCAAACTGTGCTTTCAACTGGAATTGACATTAGAGGTTGACTAGGTTTATGCGTTTGAATCTGAGTTCCACACTGTTAGATTTGAAGTCCCTTGTTTGTCATCCATGCCTAATGCTTTTAGAATATTAATATAAATGTTTATCTGGAATTTATTTGCATAGATCAAAGTCTACTCTAGACTCCACGAATGACTGCAGTTTATGCTTAGCGCAATTGTCAATCAGGATGTGTATGTTCAGCAAATGGAAGTCATTTTTCAAACTGGCCCGGTTGAGATCCCGGTAGTCAACACAGACTCTGACCTTCCTGTCGTTTTTTTGCACTGGCACTATGTTGACTAACCATATTGGGTATTCTACTACCCTGAGAACCTTAGCATTGACTTGCTTAGTGACTTCTTCCTTGATTTTCAAACCTATATCAGGCTTGAATTTTCTGAGCTTTTGCTCTACCGGCGGACATTTTGGATCGGTTGGCAGTTTGTGAGCCACAATAGACATACTCATACCAGTCATGTTGTCATATGACCAGGCCAATATGTCCTCATATTCCCTTAGAAATTCTGTGTATTGCTTCTTTTCTTATGGCGACAAGTGAACGCTGATTCGTGTTTCCCTGACATTTTCTGCATCTCCCAAATTAACAATTTCTGTCTCGTCCAGGTTGGACTTAGGTCTGTTCTCAAAGTTCTCCACTTTTTGAAAATTTTCTCTAGTGTGTCATATTCTTATGAATCAATGTCTGTTTGTCGCGTTGTCTCATTGCATGTCACAGTCATTGGTTCATTAAGATAAGTAATAGTAGTGTTGTATAAGTAAAGTGATGAGAGAAAAAAATAATGAGTGTTGATTCATATGAAAAAGTTGAAATGCTTTGATAAATTTCATAACTGTTTTGAACATTGAAGATCTTATTGTGGGAATAAAAATGCGAAAATAAAATCATCTAGTAAATAAAAATAGTGCATGATGCTTGTTTTAGCCTTGCTACCCCGAGGCTCGTCGGGCTCTGGTTGTCCTGATAGTCCAGTTATTAAGTCGTGCTCCGCTGCTTACAGCCGGTATGGAAGGGCCTTCCTCCCCCTCCTCCTCAAGGATAAAACAGCAATCTATATCATTGTCCTCTAAAAACAAGTTTTTCACTGTTGCGAGCGCCTCTTCTTCGTCCGTCCCATAGACGATGTCAGCCTGTTGGAAGGTCTGCTCTAAGTGCGGTATTGGCTGCTCCAGTGGGTAGTAAGGACCACGCCATGGCGGCGACTAGTTTTTGAACTCTTCCCAAATGTATTCATATCCCAAGCCAAAAGTGGTGCTATGCTTCTTAAGTGTTATGGGTTTAGCTATTCCTTGGAGGTTTTTGCCAAGTCCTTTGCAAGGCTCATACCCACTCCAATTCAACATACTCTCGAACTTGTTATCCCAGCACTTGTCTTTGTCGACAGCATTGACCTACTCGATGTGGTGGTAGGTTTTTCCACCTAGATTTATTTTCCCTCTGATCAATGGAATGGTCTGGCGACTGTATATGGGGTTGCTACCCTTGACGTGAATGATCACCTCCTGGTGATTCCATTTGAATTTTACCACCTGGTGGCCTGTTGATGCTACGGACCCAGCAGTGTGAATCCATGGCCATCCTAGCAGCACGTTGTAGGATGCGGGCACATCTATTACTTGAAAATCAACATCAAACCAGGTTGGTCCTATTTGCAGACACAGGCTAATCTCACCGATGGTGGACCTCTGAGACCCATCAAAGGATTTCACATTGATTGCTCCTTCTTTTATCTCATGCAGCCCTTTGCCTAACTTCTTGAGTGTTACCAGAGGGCAGATGTTAAGGCTGGAACCCCCGTCGACCAGGATCCTGGTGATGAAATAGTCCTCGCATTGCACAGTGATGTGCATGGCTCTGTTGTGATCCAGCCCTTCAGGTGGCAGCTCGTCCTCATAGAAGGTGATTTTGTGGCTCTCTAATACCTGTCCCACCATATTATCCATTTCCCCGCCAGTGATGTTGCTTGGCACGTAGGCTTCACTCAACACCTTCAGCAGAGCATTTTTGTGTGACTTGGAATTCTGCAGCAGTGAGAGGATGGATATCTGTGCTGGTGTTTTGTTCAGCTGGTCGATGACCGAGTACTCTTTGGCCTGTATTTTTCTCCAAAGGTCATTTGGACCTGTGTTAATGATGGGTGGTCGGTTGGAGGCCTGCCTGATGGAATCAGCTAGGTACTCATGGGTATAGACTCTCCCCGTTCTTGTCATACCCTATGTTGCAACAGTCTCTGCGAACCTAACCTTGCCTTTCCACCTAGCCTCGGCTGTGTAATCCCAGGGTATAGCTTTTGTATGGAATGACGGTATAATGGACATCGCCACTGGGATCGGTGTGGCCGCCTTAACTTTGAATAGGACATGTTCTTTGGGTGGCAAAACTACAACTTCAAATGGTATTGGTGCCTTTGCTGATGACGCTACTTCGAACTCAAGAGGGATAGACACATCTACCTTAGTGACCTCTGATGGTTGGATTTGGACTACGATGGGGTTGAGAGTAACTGCTGGTTTCTTTGGATCATCGCCTTATGCGATCAACCCGATGGATCCCACGGGATCCCAATCATCCTCCACTTCAATCATGTGAATACCCCTGCCCTTATTGTCCGATAGAGGATTGTTCCGGACATTTGGGGTGGGTTCCTTTGCTACAATAATATTATTATCGATCAGAGACTGGATCTTGTCTTTTAAAGAACGGCATTCGTTGATGGTGTGCCCTTTCATACCGGAGTGGTATGCATAGGATTTGTTTGGGTTAACCCACTGAGAAGGGTTCTCAGAGGTTGTAGTAGGGATGGGGGTGACATAACCGGCAGCCTTAAGTTTTTCATATAGCTGGTCGATAGGTTCAGCAATGGCTATATATTGTTTGGGAGGCCTGCTGTCAAAATTTGGTCAGGATCTAGAGAAGTTCTGACGGGTAGAAGGCGACTGATAGTGGGATGGTTGAGCACTGTAAGTTTTGTAGACATGTGCGGGTTGGGAATATCTGGGTGAAGCAGGCTGATATATGGGAGGCGGAGGTGGTTGATAAGCGGGCACTGAGGGTGTTTGGTAGTTTGGAGTAGGCTGATATGTGAGTGGAGGTCTTGGGTAGGTTTGGTATTTGATAGGAGATTTGGTCCTTTGTGCAACCATCACGGCTCTTGCGTCCCTCTTCTTGGACACACCACCGGACTACAAGGCCTTATTTGTAGCTTGCAAGGCCTCGAAGTTTGTAAGCATGCCGCTCTTAATGCCTTCTTCAATTCGTTCCCCCAGTTTGATAATGTCAAAAAATTTGTGGCTCTCCATCATCATTAATCGTTCATAGTATTGCGGTTCTTGGGCCCGGACAAAGAATTAGTTCATCTATTCCTCCTCTAAGGCAGGTCTGACCTTAGCAGCTTCTGACCTCCAGCGAGTAGCATACTCGCGAAATGTTTCTGCAGGCGTCTTCTTTAGATTCTGAATGTAGAACATATCTGGCGCATTCTCTGTGTTAAACCTAAACTTGTCCATGAAGTTGGACACTATGCCTACCTAGCTTGACCACTTCTTTGGATCTTGGCTGATGTACCAAGACAGCACATCTCCTTTTAGGCTCCTCATGAACAACTTCATGCGGATTCTCTCATCTTTCCCTACCCCAACCAGCTTGTCACAATACGTCCTCAAATGGACCCTTGGATCGCCTGTACCGTCAAACATCTCTAATTTTGGAGGTTTGTACCCTCGGGCAGTTCGACATCGAGCTATATGCCGAGATCTTCATAATTCAGCCCCTCAATTCCCTTGTTTCCTTCAATGCCCTGAATTCGGCTAGTCAATTTCTTAAGTTCCTCAGCCAGGTACCTGATGAGCAAAAATTTATCATCAGACTCGGGAGTGTTTGAGATGGGTTGGGTGGAGAGTGGCATGGTCTCCACGTAGATGGGGGTGTTATGGTGGGTTTGGAAGTGGTCATTTGTGGAGTTTTGGAGTTCTGGGAGGAGTAACGGGGTGTTGTTTAAGGTATGGCAGGTGTTGCATTAGGTCTTTGGTAGAATAGTATGAGGAGCGGGATGATTCTGTTGCTTTTGGATGTTTTGAGGTGGTGAATGATCCATCCTGAATCTGAGCTCACTCTCCAGCTGCACAGGTCCATTTACCCCTCACAGACATCATTTAAATGTGCGACAACATTCTTCCAATTCAAAGTTATGCTGCATCCTTCTTCATTTAAGCGGCTCCTTTCCGTTACATTAAATCTCCCGTCGCATGATAGCCCGTACTTCTAATTATTTCCGTAAGCTTCAATCGCCAGCCACTAAAATCCCAAATTATTCCAAACTCTCCTTTGGCACATAGTTATCTTATTACCAAACCCCCACGCAGCTCCGCCACTCTCCCACTTTGGGAAAACTCACTTCTTTAATCAACTGCTTGGCCTGCGCTTCCTAAGCCTGGTCTTTTAGAAGTTTAAAAATCCGCTTGACACTTCCCACATGTCTTTCTCATCTTTTGCTGTTCAGTTGCTGCCTTAATAAAATTTATCTTCATAGCACTTGAATCCACAAATTGCTACTAACTTTAAACTTTTCCGAAGGTCATCTTCATCGAACCGCCAATATTAGAAATACTAATTCAATCCTGAACCACTACACCCAGCAATATTTTGACGGTTGTACCTCCGATACTATTTCGCGATATCTTGCTCCAAAGGCAAATTGTAGAAGATCATAACACCGACAAACTTAATATGTTTAATTAGGACAACAGTACCCTATCATAGAAGAAAACTCCACCATGCTTGCAATTACCAAGTCTCATTACTTCCACCAGTCTACATCTGACCATCCTTAGTTCGAATGTTTTTCCCCTGCCAGGAATAAAATATTGAATCTCTTGATTATGCACCGAGTAAACCTCCTTTGAAGTCATTCATTGCCCCGACACGTGGGCAAAACATCCTACCATTATAACAATTTCGTGGAACAATTGTTCATAAATATCGAGGCAACTTGTGCCTATCCCCAAAGCCCCCAGAAGTACCGCTACTAGGCTGAAACCATCAAAGGTCTTTCTACAACACGACGATAATAATCCGATCAGCTATACCGGGAGAAATATTTTGTATCCCATCTATAGTACCATTACGGTTCTTCAATTCTTGATTTATAACAAGTGTTTCACGTCGCATAAGATTGAATAGGAAAGAATTAAGGGCATACGCCTCCAAGGATCAAATCGCACGATAGAGAATCAAGAAGGGAAGTACTCCTAACAGTCCTGCAGCCTCCCGAGGATAGGTAAACACGTCTCCGTATCGATCCGCGAGACTCTACTAGACTTGCTCATGACTCGTGAGACCCTAGGAACCTAGTGCTCTGATACCATGTTGTCACGACCCAAAATCCACTAAGGGTCGTGGTGGCGCCGGACACTGCTGTCCGGCAAGCCAACTGAATAATCGGTTAAATTCTCTTTTTAATACCTTTGAAATCTAGGGTTTTCCTTCCACTTTTCATAAGTAAAAAGATCACTACTTCAGTTCAAATTAAATAAGAAAAAACTAGTACAAATCTTTCGAAAACTATCCAAGAACCCGGTGTCACAAGTGCATGAGCATCTACTGATAAGGAAATAAAATACGACATCCGTCTGAAATATAATGGACAGAAAATAAATACAACATGCTGAAAGGGACTACACTAGCTGTGGGACGCCTCGATTAATGCAACTCACCTAGTCCCAGAATCACCGCGCTGCTACGCCCAATAGGCCACTAGGATTTGCATATACCTGTGCAATAAAAATGCACAGAAGTGTAGTATGAGTACGTAATCAACGTGTACTCAATGAGTATCACGTCTAATCTCAAAGAAGTAGAGACTAGATGGTCAACTTCGACACTTACTAGAGGTCAATTGACAATATACTAAAAATGTGAGAAAATCATGGATTTATATGGCAGTTCTAATTCACGGAGCCGGAAAATAGGTAAACACCTTCAACAAGTATTCAAGGATTTTCAAGGTTTACTCATCATTATCTTGTCAATTTATATCAAGCCACGAAGGGCAAATTTCACATTTAAAAATTCTCAAGCGACAAATAACATGCGCAAATCACACCGAGGTGACGGCCCGATCCAACAGAAATGTAAACTCTGCACTGCCGAGGGTCGAACGGTACGAACCATAGATGCATCTATTACCCCGCTCGCGAATCATCCATGCGACGTGGTCAACATAAAATAAACAATCACCCTGCTCGCGAATAATCCATGCGACGCAGGCACACATAAGATACACAATCACCCTGCTCGCGAATCATCCATGCGACGCAGGTACACATAATATACATGCTCAAATAGCCAATAAGAATTTTTTTTATCGGGGAATAATTATCCAAATAAAACCAATTCTCCTTTAACAATTTTTAAGAAATAAAGTTTAATCCTTCTAGTAATTCACTTACTAATTCAATGTGATTTAAGCAATTCAAGCTATTGATGGGTTCATAAATAATTCAAGTATAACATGCTTTT
>MU680498.1:15646-37219 GCA_026770625.1 Nicotiana glauca | reverse complement strand
TAGGAGCACATAATCAATTATTTCACCTATGGGTACAATTCCCTCTTACAAGGTTAGAAAGGAGACTCACCTCGCTCCGAAGATCCATAACCGGCATTCCACGCCCTTCCGAAGACTCTACTTGATGCACCACGCTCCAAAACTAGACAACGGTTACACAAATCCATTAATATATGTTCAAACATTCATTACAATCTAATTTATAGCTATTCCTAACTCCGATCGTAAAGTTGATCAAAATGCCCTCGGGCCCACGTGCCCGGAATCCGAAATTTTTCAAAGGTAAAGATTACCCATGACCTTAGGAACTCAAATATATAATTTACTCCTAATTCCATGTTCAAATTCGTGGTGAAACCCAATTTAACAAGTATTCTAGGTTTTCTTCCAAAGATCCCAACTTCCCCACAATTTTCATGTCTAATTCCATGATATAATCTCGTATTTAACTTGGAAATGATTAGGAGTAACTTACCTTAACATAGATGACGAAATCCCTTCTTGGAGCCCTCCAAAAATCGCCCCAAGCCATGAAGAATATGAGAGAAATGAGCTTAACCCCGATTTTAAACAACCATTCTGCCCCAGCTATTTTCGCTTCTGCGGTTCTGCTTTTGCGGATCTAGGGCGGCTTCTGCAGTCCGCCCAAGGCTACCCTTTTTCGCCTCTGGGATGCCCCCTCTGCAGATGTGGTCCCGCTTCTGCGGAAATCTGACCGCATCTGTGGTCCACTTTGAGCCGACGAAAACCGATTTTGCAACCACTTCTCCGCAGATGCGGTCCCGCTTCTGCGGAACCTTGACCACATATGCGGTCCTCAAGCCCTTGACCACAAATTTGCGCCTGCACCTTCCTAGCCGCTTCTGCGGCGCCGTACCTGCGGCCCCATTTCCGCAGGTGCGGTTATGACAGCAACCAAACCCTTCAGCCTTCTTCAAAATTCCATTTTTGATCTGTTAACTACCCGAAATCCACCCGAAGTCCCCGGGACCTCAACTAAACCTACCAACCAATCCCAAAACACATTACGGACTTGCTCGAGACCTCAAATCGTATCAAACAACGCTAAGACCATGAATTACACCCCGATTCAAGCTTTATGAACTTTAAATTTTTAAACTTCTATTTCCAATGTTTAAACCTATCAAATCACGACCAATTGACCTCAAATTTTGCGCACAAGTCATATTTGACCTTACGGACCTACTTCAACTTCCGAAATCGGATTCCGACCCCGATATCAAAAAGTTCACCTCCGGTCAAACTTCTCAAAAACCTTCAAATTTCTATCTTTAGCCAAATGGCTCCAAAACGACCTACAGACTTCCGAATTCACTTCCGATCGCGCTCCCAACTCCAGAACCACCATACAGAGCTATTCACAGTCTCGGAATCCCAAACGGGCATCGATAACACTGAAATGCACTTCAAGCCAAACTTATGAAATTTCTTTTAAAATGCTAACTTCCACAATAGGCACCAAGACGCTCCCGGGATATCCAAAACCCAATCCGGGCATACGCCCAACTCCAAAATCACCATACGAACATGCTGGAGCCTTCAAATCCTGATTCCGAGGTCGTTTACTCAAAATCCAATCTTAGTTCATTCTTTCAACCTTAAGCTTCTGAAACAAGAACTCTCTCTCTAAATCAACTCTGAACTTTCCAGAACTTAATTCCGGCCACGTGTACAAGTCATAATACCTGAAATGAAGCTGTTCATGGCCTCAGACTGCCAAACGACGCGCTAGGGCTCAAAACGACTGGTCGGGTCGTTACACGGACAATTAATGTAGTTAATATTAGTAACGGTTAGGAATTAAGTGGGTAAAATCAATTTACATATTGTACCCTTATATAAACTCCCTTGTCATACTTTGTACGATCATCAAGGAATTCACAAATATATATTATCAATCTTTTATTCTAATATTTTTGCTTAATTCAACTCTTGGAAGAAAGCTACGATCGCCAATAAGATTTTCTTCTTCTTTATTCACTGAATATTTAGTTTCTATTATTTCTTATTCTTCTATATTCAGAAAAGTGAAGTAAAATTGATTATTCGAAACCCGATATATTTCAATATTGTTTTGACCACAATTTTTTTTTTTGGTTAAACAGTTTTCACGGTAAATAATCTTGTCTTTTCCTATAACTACATGTATATTTCTACTACTTTGTCATGGCGTTGTGATCAGTAATCATTGAAAATGCATATCCTGTTGTGTATATATACCTTATTTTCAAAAAGAAAGACATCTAAACTATACTCCATATATTATTTGTTTCTAATGCCTGTTTGTTTGTATAATTTCTTTCCTTGGCATTATTTTCTCAAATGGATAAATAATTAGCTAGAAAATATTATTGGATTGTTTGAATAATAAAAAGTAGACAGTGGTTTAAAAGAAAACCATTGCCACTTTGCAATTTTTTTAGAAGCAGAACTTCAGGAATGTTCATTTTCTTGTAACTACTTTGGAATAAAGAAAGAATAAGGGAATAAACCTGGAATTATTGCAAAAGTGGAAGAAACTTGAAATAAAAGATAGAAAAAGAAAGAATAAGGAAATAAATCTCATTATGTAACTAATTTCCCTGTGGAGATGGGTTGTAGCAAGGATCAGTTCTTAGCCCATTTTTGTTTGTCCAAGCATTAGATGTGCTGACTCGACACATACAAGGGAGGGCACCATGGTGTATGTTATTTGCGGATGACATAATATTGATTGACGAGACTTGTGGGGGTGTTAACGCTAGGTTGGATGTTTGGCGACAGACGCTGGAGTCCAAATGTTTCAAGTTGAGTAGGTCAAAAACTAAATACTTGGAGTGCAAGTTCAGTGATGGGAGGCATGAAGAAGAAGTGGAAGTAAAGATTGATACTCACGTCATTCCCAAAAGGGATAGTTTCAAGTATCTTAGGTCTATAATCGAAGGCCACAGGGGAGATTGACGAGGATGTTACTCACCGCATTGGAGCGGGATGGATGAGATGGAGGCTATCCTCGAGGTTTCATGTGATAAGAATGTGCCCCCTAGATTTAAGGGAAATTTTTATAGGGTGGTGGTTAGACTGGAAATGTTGTACGGAGTTGAGTGTTGGCCCATCAAGTAGTCTCATATCCAGAAGATGCAGCGTAGCTGAAATGAGGATGCTGAGATGGATGTGTGGACATATCAAGAAAGACAAGATTCGGAATGAATTGTTAGGGACAAGGTGGGAGTGGCAGCCATGGAAGATAAGTTGCGAGAATCGATGTTGCGATGGTTTGAGCATGTGAGGGGGATAGACATGGATGCCCCGGTCAGGAGGTGTGAGAGGTGGACCATGACGGGCTTGAGGAAGGACAGGGGTAGGCCAAATAAGTATTGGGGAGAGGTGATTGGGCATGATATGTCAGTGTTTCGCCTAACCGAGGACATGACTAGCGATAAAAAGGTGTGGAGGTCACGATTAAGGTGGTGGGTTGACTGGTAGTTGTGAGTTTCTCCTAGGGTTACCAGTAGTACTAGTAATATTCTTTTTGCCGGTGGAAAGATATTTTTTCTTGTTTGTTATTATTTCTGGTACTTGGCACTATTTTTGTGAATTGCTACTAGAAAGTGTTGCTTCATGCTTGTTACTATTTCATGCTACTTTTTTCTCGACTTTTACTTTTTTCTTGATTTTCACTAGAATTGTTGATCCCTGATTGATACTATTTGATGCTATTATTTTCTCCCTTTTTCTTATCATCCTTTGTCTCCTTGTTGTTTCTTTCCTCTATCTATTTCTTCTTTTTTTTCCTTCTCTTCCTCTCCACACGTTTTTGAGCTGAGGGTCTATCGGAAACAGTCTCTCTACCTCTTCAGGTAGGGGTAGGAGTGGCAAACGGAAAGGTCGGGTCGGATATGGTTCGGATCGAAAATGGGTAATGAAAAAACAGATCAATTATCCGACCCGATCCATATTTAATACGGATAAAAAATGGGTTAACCGGCGGAGAATATATGTTACCCATATTATCCATGACTTCTTGTATATGATCACTTTGGAAGAATTCTTAGTCTCCCTAACTTGATGAACCCCCAATTTGAAGCTTTACAAATATAAAAATTAGATTTATTGGGTATCCATTTTCTAAATGGAAAATATGGTTCTTATCCATATTTGACCCGTTTTTAAAAAAGTTCAATATCAAACCCAATTTTAGTAGACTAGTCTTAAGGTACGTGCGTTGACGTCAGTAAACTAAAATTTGTATACAAGAAAAAATTAATTATGAAAAATAGATAATAACATTAAAATAATAGTGATTTAAGTGACAAAAATAAACGTGATTACATAGACGTAGTAATTAGATATTTTCGAAGCTTGCAAAGACAAACAGATCAGTTAAGTTAGTTATATATTATTTTAGTTATAGGTATTTTATTTTATGAGATAATAATATGTTAGTATATTATTGAATCTAAACCAATTTCTCTTTTATAAACGATGTTGTCGGTCCTAAAAATTTCAAATTATTTACTTAGTATTGAAAGAAAAATGATGACTCTTTATCATTTAATCATTTAGATGCATATTAATTTACAATAATAATAACTTACTAAGTAAAATATTTAATCAAAGAAACTATGAAAAAAGTTTTTAAGCTAATCACGTATTTAAATATAATTAATAGTTTAAGGTTGTAAAAGGAACAAAAAGCTCAAAAGAGTAAATTTACAGAAAAAATATAAATGAAGAACATATAATTTCAATGAGCTATATAGTGAAACTACGTATAGATATATAACGCAAAGATTAGTAGCAAAAATTTGAGAAGAAAATATTCAAGGAATATATAAATAAATAGTTAATTTCAAACATTAGTTTGAATAGTAGAAACAGATTTTAGCTAGTGTCACGATCCAAAATCCACTAAGGGTCGTGGTGGCACCGGACACCGCCGTCAGGCCAGCCAACTCAAATACTTAATTAAATCTCATTTTAACTCTTTTGAAAAACATTTCTTTTATACGTTTTAAACAAGACTCAGTGTATTCTTCCGAATAAATAAATAAAATATTTAAACAACTTTTAAGATTTCCAAATAATCCAAATACATCCCCAGAACCCGGTGTCACAAGTATATGAACAACTACTGATAAGAGAGATAAAATACAACATCCGTCCGGAATACAGTGGACGGAAAGTAAATACAGTACACTGGAAGGGACTACCCTAGCTGCGGTCGCCTCGAATGATGCAGCTCACCTAGTCCCAGAAACGTCCGTGCTGCTATGCCCTGTAGGCTGCTAGAGGTATGTATACTTGTGCAACAAAAATGCACAAAAGTGTAGTATGAGTACGTAATCAACGTGTACTCGGTGAGTGTCCCGCCTAATCCAGAAGGGGTAGAGACGAGATGGTCAACTTGACACTCTCTAATAGTCCAATGATTATTTATCCTTAATATATAAATTAAACAATGGATTTATTTTATAAACTTGATTTTAATCTAGATAGAGGAAACAAGTAAACACATAATTCATTCATAGGAATTTTTCCAAGATTTCTTTTTCATTATTAACAAAATGATCTCGAGCCAGAGTGAGGCATGTAACAACTTAAATAAGTTCAAGGCAGCAATACAAGCATGCACAAATCATACCGAGGCGACAACCCGATCCAATAGAAATAAATGTGCACCTGCCGAGGGTCGACGACGCGCTTATAGATGCATCTATTAATCTGCCAAGGCGTTCGGCCCGTTCCAAAATAAAAACACACAGACAGACAATCAGTCAAGAAGTCAACATGGGGCAATTATCCAAGAAAGGCCAATTCCCTTTAATAATTTGAGAAAACGAAGCTTAAGTCTCTTTAGAAATCCATTTATTATTTTAATATTATTTAAGCAATTCAAGCCATCAATGGGTTCACAATTAATTTAAATATAACATGCTTTTGGGTACTAGACTACCCGAACAATAGCATAATAGTAGCTACGCACGGACTTTCGTCACCTCGTGCGTACGTAGCTCCTAGAAATAGGAGCACATAACCAATTTAACTCACCTATGGGGTAAATTCCCCCTCACAAGATTAGAAAGGAGACTCACCTCGCTCCGAAGACTCAAAAGTGGCATTCTACATTCTTCCGAGGACTCCAATTGATGCACCACGCTCCAAGACTAGCCAATGGTTACGCAAATCCATTAATATACGCTCAAATATTCATTACAAACTAATTTATAGCAATTCCAAACCCCGATTGGAAAGTTGACCAAAATGCCCTCGGGCCCACGTGCCCGGAATCCAAGATTTCTCGAAGGAAAGGTTGCCCATGACCTTAGGAACTCAAATATATGATTTCCTCTTAATTCCATACCCAAAATCGTGGTCAAAATCCAAGATTATAATTTTCTAGGTTTTCCACCAAACCCTCAATTTTTACACACATTCTTATGCTTAAATCCATACACAATTGATGTAATTAACTCAAAAGTGATAGGGGTAACTTACAACATTGACGATAAAATCCTCTCTTGAAGCTCCCCAAAAATCGCCCAAACCATGAAGAAATGAACTCAATCCCACGATTTAAAACAAGGTTCTGCTTCCAGTCATTTCTGCTTCTGCGGAAGCCATGCCGCATCAGCGGTTCCGCTTATGCGGTCCAAAGGCCGCTTCTGCGGCTCCTTCCCATGCCGCCCTTTCTCGCTTCTACGATCAGCCTTCCACAGATGCGGTCCCGCTTCTGCGGAACCTTGACCGCATCTGCGGTCCACACGCCCTTGGTCAATTCCGCTTCTGCATCTCCCTCTCCGCTTTTGTGGTTCCGCATCAGCGGATAAAGGGCCGCTTCTGCGGTCCTGGCTGCCCTCACGCTCAACCGCATTTCTGCGGCTTCATCCTCGCTTCTGCGGTCCCATTTCTGCAGAAGCAGAAATACCAGCAACCAGATCCCTTCAGCTATTCTTCAACTTCCAAATTTGATCGGTTAGCCACCCGGAATCCACCCGAGGCCCCCGGGACCCCAACCAATCATACCAACCAGTCCCAAAACACATTACGGACTTGCTCGAGGCCTCAAATCATAACAAACAACGCTAAAACCATGAATTACACCCCGATTCAAGCTTTATGAACTTTGAACTTTCCAACTTCTATTTCCGATGTTTAAACCTATCAAATCACGTCTGATTGACCTCAAATTTTGCACGCAAATCGTATTTGACATTACAGACCTACTCCAACTTTCGGAATTGGATTCCAACCCCGATATCAAAAAGTCAACCTCCGGTCAAACTCCTTAAAAACCTTCAAATTTCTAATTTTAACCAAATGGCTTCAAAATGACCTACGGGCCTCCGAATTCGCTTCCGATCGCGCTCCCAACTCCAGAATCACCATAAGGAGCTATTCCCAGTCTCGAAATTCCAAACGGACATCGATAACACTGAAATGCACTTCCAACCAAACTTATGAAATTTCTTCCACAAATGCTAACTTCCACAATAGGCGCGAAAATGCTCCCGGGTCATCCAAAATCCGATCTGAACATACGCCCAAGTCTGATATCATCATACGAACCTGCTGGAACCTTCAGATCCCGATTCTGAGGCCGTTTACTCAAAGATCCAATCCTAGTTTATTCTTTGAACTTTAAGCTGCTCAAATGAGAATTTTTATTTAAATTTAACTCCGTTCTTCCTAAATATAAATTCCGACCATGCGAACAAGTCACAATACCTGAAATGAAGCTGCTCATGGCCTCAGACTGCTGAACAACGCGCTAGGGCTCGAAACGATTGGTCGGGTCGTTACATTCTCTCCCACTTAAATATATGTTCGTCCTCGAACGTGCTGAGAACTATACTGAAGTAGTCTGAAATTGATGTTTAACTTCTCATGCACCTCCCCGTGCTACCACAACTTAGCTGAGCACATTGGCTCGATAAATTCTGAAGGTATTCCCTTTTATTCAAGCAAATAAGCCTTAGAGCCCAATTCCAACATCCGGAATTCTATGCCAGGCCTGTTTCCAACATACGACCAACATATCAATCACTAAACGCTGTACTCAAACATGACTGCATAACTTTGCTGGATTCTTACTTTGCAACACTTAGTCCACAGGATTACCATAATATCCTCTGATCAACTTAGCCAAAAATTTAACGAATCAGATACTCCCATTGCACCTCATGACATGCAAGTCTTACTCTAACTCTTACAATACCGCCATGATGGATGAGATGTGCCCAAATTCATAATCAACTACCGAGTCAACCAATCATCGAGTCTATACTTCTTACAAGAAACAATACCGCATTCTTAACCAAATAATGATCTTCGCTCCTTAATATACTTCATATAATCAGATTGCACTGATCCTAAATCCCACAATCTCATCTTACCCAGTACGAACTGCTCAGACAATAAGCCACTCTGAATGCGATCACAAGTCTCATATGACGCCACGATGTGCCAATAGGCCACCAATCCGAACACAACACAAATAGGAAATCAAACTCTGGAAGGAATTACCTAACCCCACACTAATACAGACTTTCCTTAGAAGATAGGAAGCGAAACACATAAAGAAATAGCATGTAGAAAACTAGACTCGACATCACACTATTGCGGCGCGCAACCCAATCCAAATAACATACCCATGGCGGCGTGCCACTCGATCCTCACATAGATCTCACATAAGAAGATTGCACGTTGATCTAAATCTGCTCATTCTAATAAAAAAATATTGAATTTCGATCACAAGCACGCTAAGTGCATAATACCATCCCTGAGAAAACACATAGCGCTATAGGCTACAAAACTCAAGCACAACTGAGGTGCGATACAAGATCTAAATCTCAAGAGCCATCCTGCTCACATAACATCATCGCAACGCGGAACCTCAACACATAAGAATTTACTAAGCCGTCTCACAACTCATACGACGCAATACATCATTACTTGGAATAGCTGATGACAAAATAACACCTCGATTGTTCCTCCATAGGGAACGCTCGCTGAAACGAACACAACTGGCTTGAAATAAATCCCTGTTCACATATAAATCAATCCACCGATCTCAAGCCGATTTCTGATTGCACCAACTTGGCTAATAAACTTTCAAAGGTCCATAGTAATTCCCTTTTCCTCATAACACATAAGAACAACCATCATAACCGAAGAAACCTCCTCAGTTCATAACCCAATAAACAAAGTGCCCTCCAGGCAAAAATTCTCAAATTTAGTGACATTACCACAATCCTCATGCTCGGTTTAAATCTTTACTCAATTGAGTGACTACATGTCACACTTATGCAATCTTCCCGTGGGACACGCTCCCACAACCTCTCAAAATAAACAATGGGTCCGCACACCTGAACCACCGGCTGCACTAACACCGAAAAGTGATCAAGAATCCTCACCAGGACGCAAAGCCTTATCAGGATGCAAAGCCTTCTTCACAAAACATTGATCTCAGGCTTACGCTGAAGACAATACCAATTTACTTAATCATTCAACCTTTCCCTTGCTCATCCGAGCCCGTGACATCCCTGTCAACACCGAACTAAGACCTTGATTCTCACTTTAGATTTCATACTACTCATTGCACCCGACATGCCAATATACGATAGGACATGATTTTCATCATAACTCTGAATTCATTAATATTTTCACATTTTCATCATATAAGAACCTTGCACTTAACTCACTTCAGGAGAATCATAGCAATACACAGGTAATTTCCCATAACTGTAGAATATGCAAATCTGCAAGTAGTGGTCCAAGCCACCATAGCCCTTCCGGAATCTGCTTCCACTTAACAAGCCACAATAGAAGAATGCCCCTGATAAATCATCAATCACGGCGGCCGACAGGCCTCACACGTAGCTCCACAAATCATGCACATAACTTGATCTCGCGGATCGAACTGATCACTGGCCCCAATATGCCAATTCAACTATGGCTAATCAATTTACCTTCATCCAATTCCTCCTTGCTTGCCTTAAAAATAAGACTAACTCCATTCAACACATAACATACTCCATCTACACTCACCCCGAGTGTCCTTGAATCACGAGACCAGGATGCCTCAATTCCCACGAACTATTTTATAACTCCTAAATGCTACACCACAAGTCAAACATCCCGGAATTCTGTGCCTCTTCTCACAAACTGCTACAAAGCTTGATTCTTAATTGTACCTACAAGCTCGACATCATTAGGCACCACACTTTACCTCTTGAATTCACTAGGACCGTTACTGAGAGCCACCCGCTCTGACTTGGTCCCGAATATAATCAACTCCATGAATCTTCTAGCACATTAATACCCTCTCAACGAAGCACCTGGCAGAACCACTCCCCTTTAAACCCGCTTCTATACGAGGCATAAATTCTGAATCTTTTCCCAAGTTTGAACATGAGCCCATAAGGCTAACCATAGCACATCCTTAATAATTCCTCCGCTCAATTTACTACTTATGGTCTTTTCTCGTAGCTGAATAAATCCATCAATATGATAATAACTAGAAATCATGCAAGTAGTTAATCATACAACCCAATCATAAGCGATGGGACTCTCCCACTTAGCTTGAAGCTATCATTTCACCATTCTTGAGTTTGCCCGACCTTTTTACATCTTATTGACATAACCTCGCGCCATAAGTTATCAAAATTTCTCGGAATCTTCCTGTACATCCCCATCTTTCATATTCTGAGACATCATCCACATTCGCACGACCGATCTCTTTATTGAACAACCAATATAATTCCTTGCAGAAGCTTCGCCAACCACGCGACCGCTAATATGCTAATGGGGAATAACCCATCTAGGGGAATCACCTCCCGACATCTTCCCACGCCGCTGCACGAGTTACATTCACTATGACACCAATAGTCCATCCTGAGTCCGAGCTCACCTTCTAGCTGCACAAGTCCATTCGTCCCTTGCGGACATCAATTAAATGTGCGGCAACATCCTTCCAAATTCAGGGTTATACTGCACCCTCCTCCATTTCAAGCAGCTCCTTTCTGCCATATCAATCTTTTGCCGCATAATAGCCCATACTTCAAATCATACTCGCAGACTTTAATCACCAATCATTAAAATCCCCAATTCGATCCAAACTCTCCTTAGGGCGCGTAGTCCTCCTACTACCAAGCCCATATGCACACCCGCCACTCTCCCACTTTGGCAGAACTCATCTCCTTAATCGGTCACTCGACCTTGCTCCTCATACTTGGCCTTCTAGAAATTTTAAGCACCGCCTGGCACTTCCTACATGTCCTTTCTCATACTTTGCTGCTAAATTGTTGCCTTAATTAAAATCTATCTTCGTGGCACTTGAATCCACCATTGCTGCTAACTTTAAACCTTTCCAAAGGTCATCTTTATCAATCCGTCAACATTAGAAATTCTGATTCGATCTTAAACCATTGCACCATGCCATATCTGACAGTCGTAACTCCAATACTAGTTCATAATATCCTGCCATAAAGGCGAATTGTAGCAGATTATAACATCGACAAACTTTGTACGTCCAATTAGGACGACAGCACCCCAATGTAGAGGAGAACTCCACCACGTTTGCAATTACCACGTTTCATTACTTCCACCAGTCCACTTCTGACCATTCTCAGTTCGTTTGACTTTCCCCTGCCGGGAATAAAATACTGAATCCCTTGATTACACACTGAGTAAACCTCCCTTCAATTCATTCACTGCCCCGACACGTGGGCAAACACCCTACCATCACAACAACACTGCGGAATAATTGTTCATAAGCATCATGGAAACCTGTGCCTAGCCTCAAGGCTCTTAGAAGTTCTATTACTGAGCTAAAACAATAGAATATCCCTCTAAAATGCGACTGTAATAGTCCAATCAACTATATCGGGAAAATCATCCCACACCACATTTGTAGTGCCATTATAATCTTTCAATTTTCGATTTATAACAAGCGATCGCATCGCGTAAGATTGAGTAGGAAGGAATCAAAGGCATAAGCCTCAAAGGAATCGAACCGCACGATAAGAAAATCAAGAAGGGAAGTACTCCCAACAGCCCTGTAGCCTCCCGAGGATAAGTACAGACGTCTCTGTACCGATTTGCGAGACTCTACTAGACTTGCTCATGACTTGTGTGACGACCCAAAGGGTCATCACCGGATTTATCTCTTTTTTCCGCGCTTTCGAGGCCTAACAAACCTCACTTTTAATCGCCTCGATTTGCGTGAGCAGCCCGGACGTGTAGCCGAAAAATTATATGTTAAATTCTGTGAAAATTTTCAAAATGTGGCTTTAAAATGATTAAAGTTGAATTCGGTCAACATTTTTGGTAAACGGGCCCGGAGGGTCCGTAGAAAAATATGGGACTCGGGCATGTGCCCGGAGTTGAAATCCAAGGTCTAGAACCCAAGGAAAAGAATTTTTCTGTGAAATTGTCTTTCTGGAATTTTTAAGGAAAATTGAAATGAAAATTAGTTAAAAGACTATGGTATCAGGCTCATATTTTGGTTCCGACGCCCGGAACAAATCTTATATATGTGTTAAGCGCTTTCTGTAAAGTTTGGTCGAAATCGGACGTTGTTTGACGTGTTTCGGACCTAAATATCTAAAATTCTAAGTTTGATGAAAAAGTGTTGATTTTGAGGTTTGATTCCTTGTTTATGATGTTATTTTGGCGATTTGATCACACGGTTAAGTTTGTAGGATGTTGTTGAGTTAGTGTGTGTAATTGGTTAGGAGCCCAGAGGGTTCAGGAGTGTTTTTAGAGGTGTTCGGGGGTGGTTTTGGACTTAGGGAGTTGTCACACCTCCTTTTTACCGCCCCGCGAGGGGTGAAGGAGTTGCTGCTAGAGGTATGTATACATGTACAACAAAAATGCACAAAAGTATACTATGAGTACATAATCAACGTGTACTAAGTGAGTGTCCCGCCTAATCCAGAAGGGGTAGAGACGAGATGGTCAACTTGACACTCTCTAATAGTCCAATAATTATTTATCCTTAATATACAAATTAAACAGTAGATTTATTTTATAAACTTGATTTTAATCTAGATAGAAGAAACAAGTAAACACATAATTCTTTCATAGGAAATTTTCCAAGATTTCTTTTTCATTATTAACAAAATGATCTCGAGCCAGAATGAGGCATGTAACAACTTAAATAAGTTCAAGGCAGCAATACAAGCATGCGCAAATCATACCGAGGCGACGGCCCGATCCAACAGAAATAAATGTGCACCTGCCGAGGGTTGACGATGCGCCTATAGACACATCTATTAATCTGCGGAGGCGTTCGGCCCGTTCCAAAATAAACACAGACAGATAGAAAATCAGTCAAGAAGTCAACATGGGGAAATTATCCAAGAAAGGACAATTGCCTTTAATAATTTGAGAAAACGAAGCTTAAGTCTCTTTAGAAATTCATTTATTATTTTAATGTGATTTAAGCAATTCAAGCCATCATTGGGTTCATAATTAATTCAAATATAACATGCTTTTGGGTCCTAGACTACCCGGACAATAGCATAATAGTAGCTACGCACAGACTCTCGTCACCTCGTGCATACGTAATCCCCACAAATAGGAGCACATAACCAATTTAACTCACCTATGGGGTAAATTCCCCCTCACAAGATTAGAAAGGAGACTCACCTCTCTCCGAAAACTCAAAACCGACATTCTACATTCTTCCGAGGACTCCAATTGATGTACCACGCTCCAAGACTAGCTAATGGTTATGCAAATCCATTAATATACGCTCAAATATTCATTACAAACTAATTTATAGCAATTTCTAACCCCGATTGGAAAGTTGACCAAAACGCCCTCTGGCCCACGTGCCCGGAATCCAAGATTTCTCGAAGATAAAGGTTACCCATGACCTTAGGAACTCAAATATATGATTTCCTCTTAATTCCATACCCAAAATCGTGATCAAAATCCAAGATTATAATTTTCTAGATTTTCCACCAAACCCTCAATTTTTACACTAATTCTCATGCTTAAATCCATACATTATTGATGTAATTAACTCAAAAGTGATAGGGGTAACTTACCTCAACATTGACGACGAAATCGTCTCTTGAAGCTCCCAAAATCGCCCAAACCATGAAGAAATGGGAGAAATAAACTCAATCCCACGATTTAAAACAAGGTTCTGCTTCCAGTCGTTTCCGCTTCTGCGGAAGCCATGCCGCATCAGCGGTTCCGCTTATGTGGTCCAAAGGCCGCTTCAGCGGCTCCTTCCCATGCTGCCCTATCTCTCTTCTGCGATCAGCCTTCCGCAGATGCGGTCCCGCTTCTGCGTTACCTTGACCGCATCTGCGGTCCACATGCCCTTGGTCAATTTCGTTTCTGCGTCTCCCGATCCGCTTCTGCGGTTCCGCATCAGCGAATCAAGGGCCGCTTTTGCGGCTTCATCTTCGCATCTGCGGTCCCATTTCTGCAGAAGCAGAAATACCAGCAACCACATCCCTTCAGCTATTCTTCAACTTCCAAATTTGATCCGTTAGCCACCCAGAATCCACCCGAGGCCCCCGGGACCCCAACCAATCATACCAACCAGTCCCAAAACACATTAGGACTTGCTCGAGGCCTCAAATCATAACAAACAACGCTAAAACCATGAATTACACCCCGATTCAAGCTTTATGAACTTTGAACTTTCCAACTTCTATTTCCGATGTTTAAACCTATCAAATCATGTCCGATTGACCTCAAATTTTGCACGCAAATTATATTTGACATTACGGACCTACTCTACCTTTTGAATTGGATTCCGATCCCCATATCAAAAAGTCAACCTCTGGTCAAACTCCTCAAAAACCTTCAAATTTCTGTCTTTAGCCAAATGGCTTCAAAATGACCTACGGGCCTCCTAATTCACTTCCGATCGTGCTCCCAACTCCAGAATCACCATACGAAGCTATTCCCAGTCTCGGAATTCTAAACGGACATCGATAACACTGAAATGCACTTCCAACCAAACTTATGAAATTTCTTCCAAAAAATGCTAACTTCCACAATAGGCGCCAAAATGCTCCCGGGTCATCCAAAACCCGATTCGGGCATACGCCCAAGTCCGATATCATCATACGAACCTGCTGGAACCTTCAGAGCCCGATTCCGAGGCCGTTTACTCAAAGATCCAATCCTAGTTCATTCTTTCAACTTTAAGCTGCTCAAATGAGACTTTTCATTTAAATTTAACTTCGATCTTCCTGAATTTAATTTCCGACCATGCGAATAAGTCATAATACCTGAAATGAAGTTGATCATGGCCTCAAACTACTGAACAACGTGCTAGAGCTCGAAACGATCGATCGGGTCGTTACAGCTAGGAGCATAAAATGTAGTTCGACTTCATTAGGTCCTACACTAAAATTGATGCAGTGCATTTGATCGCAAGTGATAAGATCATAATAAAGAGAAATAGAATGATATGCAGACACTATAAAAATGCACTTAAAAGACAAATCTGCACTCTAGACTAATTTGCTGTAACCATTGATTTTGAGCCTACAAATATTATAAGAGAATAAATTATAGTTTATAATCTTAATGCTATAATGAAAAGATAAAGTTTATCCAATAGATCATCAAATTTTAATTGATTTCACTCCTTTATTAGGCAAAAATATACAATATTTTATATTATAATTTTATTTACCATAAATTTATGAATGTGTCGTTTATCAAGAACAGATCAGGAGAGAATTCTTAAGTTGAGGAAGAAGGGAACCTTCAGCTATATTCATGAATAGTAATGATTGAACAATTTTAATTCTTGGCCTAAATTTATTTTCTTCCCACAAGATCTGCTTTTATAAGTTGTATTTAAGCTTGAATTTGTTAAAAAGAAAGTTAAGCTTAAATGTTAAATTTTTACAAACTAAATCTCAAAAATTTAATAAAGAAAGACAAAAACCTCAAATTTGAAGGAATTTAAAAAAGGAAAATTTTCGTTACTATACCATAGAGGAAACTATATTACCAAATATGCTCATAGTTTGCATATTACCCTTCATGCTAATAGTATTTTTATAAAATATAGACAATGCATTAAATAAGGAATCATTGTAGCTGTAGGCTTCCTTATTTAGGCGCGCTAAAATTGGGGGATTAAATATTCTTTCAGATCTTCCACAACGCAAATCACACACATTAATCTTCTTCGTCAGTTTCGTTTTAAATTTAGCGTCTCTGCTTTTTTGATACACTGTGTTTCAAACTTTTTCCTGATTTCACAAATAAAAAACGACTAAATCTTCTACGATTCTTCTACATCAAACGCAATTATGTCCAAATTTCAGTAATACAAAGCAAAGAAAATGAGAGCAGCAATTCTACCATTAACAGCCATTAAAAAGCTTTGAAGCTTTGAATTAAAATTTGGGTTTTCAAATATTGTTTGGATTGGGTGTTGTTGCAAATAATTGAGATTATGGTTTGGAGTTTATATCTCAATTTTGAGGGGTTTTGGTGAAGATTAGACTTGGTTTTGGCTGAATTTCGTATTGAAAGTCGAAGAAGAAGAAGAAGAAGAAGACATGACATACATTATATTGCAGAAATTGTAGATAAATTGTAGAAAAATTATATTCTATTATTTATTTATTTTTCTTTTATTCATTTAACTATTGTATGAAAATTGAACAACATTGTATAAAAATTATATTTAAGTGGTATTATATCGTAGTTGTATATAACTTAGTAGAAATAATATACGAAAATTGTAGATAATTTGTAGATAAGTTATATAATATTTAATTAGTTGTATATAAATTATTTTTACTATCTATAAATCAGATACAAAATATACAAAAGACATATTTTATAAATTTTGTATAAACTTTGTATGTAAGTTTTATGTTACTGTAGTTGTATTTCACTGGGTGAAAATAATGTGTGAATGATAGAAAATTATAGATAAGTTGTATTCCTCTATAACGGGAGATGTTGGCATATCAAGTAACTTTAGTATTGCAGATGAACATGCATCAAAATAAAGATAAATTCTGTTATGAACAGCTTGTAGAAATTTTGTAGATAATTTATAGAAACATTGAAATTCGGTATTTTTATATTAATTTGTCAAATGATATGCAGTTTTATCGTAGAATAAATGTAGAAAACAAGCCATTGTGAGTCTTATTTGACTTATTCCTCACATTCAACCTATTCTATAAATTCACGCCTCTTTAAATACGATACAATCATACTTTCTTGAATTTAAAGGTGTAGCAATATATAATTTAAAAAATATCTTCTCCTTTGCACAAGTTAGCTCCAACACAGCCGAAATGGAATAACAAGCTCCCATCAAAACTTCTAACATAAAAACACAAAGCTCAAATTTTATGTTATTTTAGTTATATTTAACTAGATGAAAATAATGTGTGAAAGTTGTAAAAAATTGTAGATAAGTTGTATTCCTCTATAACAGAAGATGTTGGCATATCAAGTAACTGTAGTGTTCCAGACGAACATGCATGAAATTACAGATAAATTCTGTTATGAAAATTTGTATAAATTTTGCAAATAATTTGTAGAAACATTGAAATTCTATATTTTCATATTATTTTTTCAAATGATATGTAGTTTTGTTGTAGAATAAATGTAGAAAACAGTCAATGTGAGTCTTATTTGACTCATTCCTCACATTCAACGTATTCTACAAATTCACGTCTCTTTAAATACAATAAAATCATACTTTCTTGAAGTTAAAGGTATAGCAAGATATATAACTTAAAAAACATCTTCTCCTCTGCACAAGTTAGCTCCAAAATAGACGAAGTGGAAAAACAAGCTCCCATCAAAACTTTTGGGATAATTTCAAGCCCTTACCCTATCTCTGGTTATCAAAGAATGTAGTTGTAGTTGAACCTTATAGGTGTCCTAATGCACCATAAATCATTAGGTGGCGGCTCTTCAAAAAATGCAAAACCCAGTTCCCAAAAGGAATGAGTTGTCCTATACCTAAATGTCATAAACCCGATTTTTCGATGCAAAGAGGGAACGAAAGCATGGCGACTCTGTTGGAAATTTAGGATTTTACCATTTTAGATTATTCTTGTGAATTTATACCTCTCTCTATGTGCAATTATTTGTTTAATTTCTTTAAGCATTTAATTTCTTCTTTAGAAGCAAAACTGACATGTCTTCCTTGTTTTCTTTCCTTTATTGCTTTAAAATATAAAACTGTTGTATTTATAGCTTCTTTAATGTGCAAATACATGTCCAAATGATTTCTTTTTACTTATTGCATAATCATGCTCAACATCATACTCCACTCGTGCCAAAATAAATACTATAGCAACACTTATAATGAGTGGTTACGCTCTTCCTATATCATAACCCCCTAAATTTGGAAAGGCATATTTGCGGTAAAACTAGTCGATCAACGGTGCAGTCAACAGTTTAGAGCCTTCCCTCTTGAGTTGTCCGTTCAAGGGTACCAGTCTAAAACTCCATAGAAACCTTACTCTGTTTAAATTGTGCATGCATCATGGTCAAACCTAGACGGGTCAGTTATGTTGTCCACATAATGATCCTTTAAGATAGCCCTGTCCAAAGTCCATTGGATTTCCCTAAACCCAAACGGACATCATCACGTTCTGTGAATTTATTTGGAGAACTAAATGCTTAATGTTAATTGTTGATGTTAAATAGTCGAATCTGGTGGGGGTAGGGTCTAACCCTTATGTTTTGCAGATAATGAGGCACGAAATCCCCAGATTCCGCATGGTTATCAACATTCACCCAAGACTGCTAAGCCGGTGGAAAGATCTTCAGTCTAGTGATCAAACTCTCATCCGAAAATATCTAGGAAACCTACCTTTCCTCCTGGAGATCCAACCCAATAACAAGATCATAGAATCTGCCACACTATTTTGGGATTGTGAAAGGGCTGTATTCCACTTTGGGAACATTGAAATGACACCCTTTCTAGAGGAGATAGGAGGATTGGCTGGTCTAGTGTGGGAAACTCTGGGTTTGCTAATGCCTGAGAACCGCAAAGGTAGGGGCTTCCTTAAAATGATGGGTTTGAAGAAGAATCCAGAATTAACATGATTGAAGGATTCATATATTACTTTTGATTACTTGTACGAAAGGTACGGTCACAGTAAATCTTACCGTACTTACTCTGGCGAATTTGTCATCACATATTTGGGACACATCCATCGCAGAGTTTTCGTCTTAATGTTTTATTTCCTGAGGATGATCGTGTTTCCAATGAAGAAAGCAAGGATCCACACCAGGCTGGCTATGGTAACCAAAACCCTAATGGAAGGGATTGATGGGCAGACGTTCAGCATCGTACCCATGATTATAGCAGACATATACCGAGCCTTGGAGAAGTGTCAGCGAGGAGCAAAACACTTTGAAGGTTGTAATCTATTACTCCAACTCTAGCTCATGGAACATCTCCAAAGAGGCAAATATCGATAAGAAATCCGGCATAGGGACTTGGATGATCACGTCGCTTTCCATCACCCAAAGCGAATAAATTACATCCCCGACATGTTTGCTCAGCCAGAGGATGCTAAAGGATGGGTCGAGCTATTTGATAATTTGACCGAGGAGCAAATTCAGTGGATGTTCGAATGGTTTCCAATGGAGGAATTCATTACCCGATCAAGAGACACACCTTTCTTGATACTGATTGGTCTCAGGGGGAAACACCCTTACGCCCCGCTTTGGGTTATGAGGCAAGTTGGTAGGAAGCATGTTATACCCAGGGTTGACAAAATGAGTCATTTCTGAGCTGACTTCCAAGAGGATGATAGTCGTCACAAGTGACAAGCACAACATATGTAGCACTGCAAGATCATAATGGGGAGAGATACCATCGAGCCAGACAAATATCATGCTGGTTGCGGGTCCTTTCTACTCAGGTTGGTTGGAAGACAACCATGATGGACTGGGCCAGCCAGGGTTTGCTCCAGGTCACAGGATTATAGATGAAAGGGTCGAGGCACATGTCAAATACAACCAATTGCGCAAAAGAATCCGAGAGTAAGAAAGCGAGCACCACGAGATACAAGAATCTAACCAGAAGCTAATTGAGGAATGGAAGGACATGGCTGTCAGTGCCAACAAGCAATTGGGATACTTGGAGTGAGGCATAGTGGAGTTAGAAAGAAAGTTTCTCAAGAGGGTCGAACACTGCCAAAATGCTGAAGGAACCGAAGGCGGATATCTGGCCAGCGCCTACCTATTGCTGGGACTTCGCGAGTGGGGGAAGCTATTCGACGGAGCAAAGGATGCCAAATCTGGGATTGGTCCTTCAGGGACCAAATAGACAGGAGTTTATCTTTCTCGCTTTATAAAATGTAATAAGGACAATGGCCATTAGTGATTTTATTTCTTGCTTATTTAGTGTCATTTTGGGATTCGTCTATTTTTTCATCAATAAAATGAAGCATTTAGCATTCTAAGTTCTCCAAATTAGCTTGTTACCTCGGGCACAAAGATCTTCCCAAATTAGGACACGATTTACATTCCCGCACTATGTGTTTAAATATTGCAATACTTTCTATAATCCTCATTAACTTGGTTACCTTTTTATTTTTTACTTTTGTTTTTATTCCCCTCCCCAAAGGTTAGTTCGTGCACTCTGGCAACATCATCCTATTCCACGAGATCCAAGGGCCATCCACCCACTCATCCTCTTAGTTCTATCAAAAATAAGAACAAAGGCAAGATGGAAGATTTGAACAACGTCAGGAAGGAGAATTCAATTGAATGGGTAGAGGTCACTAATGGTCATGGCACTCAGGTTCCTAAGGAAAATGTATCCCAACTTGAACAGAAATTGCTGAAATTCCAGGAAGAGCTCGACCAGGTTCGGAATCTGGCAAGCTTGTCATTTTCTCTCAGCACCCCAAATATCACCTTTCCCAATACTCAAAACCCAGATTGTTTTCGATTGGGTGTTGTCCCATTAGCATATTATGATATATTTGTACTGATTTTGGTTAGATTTGACGCGCGTGGAGGCCAATTTGAGGGCCAAAGGCATCGCGAGCGAGGAATTTCACCGGTTCGAAGTGAGTAATACTTGTGAATGATATCCTGAGGGTTTGAAACCCCGGATTTGCACATCATAGTGTTGTGTTGTGGTGACTTGCACGCCAGGTTTTGGCGTGGGGTAGAGCACCGTTGGGGATTGTGACTTGGTCCGTCCCGGTTGTTGATTTTACTGCGTGATTGACTGAAAACTACTTGATGCTATCATGATTTGTGCTGATTGCCATGTTTTGGGCTTCGTGCCGAATATTTGAATCCTTCAGGGATTGACCTCACTGTTTTTGCATTGCGTTGCATACTATTTGATCTCAGTCCAAGGTTCTAAATACTGTTTTGCAAACTCAGCCATCTTTCTAAGTTTTGAAAACTTAAATGATATTTTAAATGTATTTCGGGCTGGAAACTTCTATTTTGTAAATGCCCAAGGGGCTTACTATATTATTTTCTGGACTGACTATAAAGTGACTTGAAACAGTGGTAACAATGACACTGTATGTTATACTTGAAACAGTGGTAACAATGACACTGTATGTTATACTT
>MU680492.1:222119-266732 GCA_026770625.1 Nicotiana glauca | reverse complement strand
TTAAAACGAATTTTTAGGATTTGAAAGGCCATTTGAACTCCGTTTTCGGTAAACTTTATATGTACGGACTCGTGGCGAGATGAGGAATCCGTTGGTGTGATTTGCAAAATTTTTTGAGAAGTGGTCCTGGGGCTCGGGTTTCACCAACTTCGTGAATTTTAATACTTTTCCAGTATTTTTGATTGGGTTATGTTTTTTTAACCCATATTTATGTATTCGTTGTGATTTTGACTAGATTCGACGCGCGAGGAGATCGATACGAAAGGAAAAGGCATTGTAGACCATTCTACGGCCGGTTAGAGGTGAGTAGTTGGTGTATATGATGGCCTGAGGGTTTGAAACCCCGGCTTATCACATTGTGACGCTATTGTAGGGCGTGACTCGCACCCCATGGCAGGTGCGGGATTGTTTATGACTGGGGATTGTGACTTGGTCCATCCCGAACAAGAATGTTTCTGTACTGGCGACTGATGCGCGCCCTATATTGATTATATCTGGGCTTATTGCCATGTTTGGGGCCTTGTGCCGATCTGTAGCATCCTCATAGGATGAATATCATTGTGAAAGCATGCTTTGTATAATCATTGATCTCAGTCCAGTGTTTAATCACTGTTATGAAATGCTAAGTCATTTTTCCTGAAGTTAAAAGTATATTCTTCTTAATAAATTGGAAATCAGGAAATTAATTGAATCTGTTACGTGACTCATATGCATATTGTGGACTGAGTATGGATCGGGCTGCACGCCGCAGCGAATGTTATGATTATATTGCGCTTGGGCTGAAGGAGCCCCTCCGGAGTCTGTACACACCCCCAGTGAGCGCCGTCGACGTTAAATGGATCGGGCTGTACGCCACAGCGTGTTCATGTGCATTGCATTGCATCCTTGCATTATACTTGACTGATATACTTGATGTTGTTATGTTGTTGGTTCGTAGTAAGGTGTCGGATTGTTAGTTTTAGTTTTGCTTTGTGGCATTTCGTGGATTTCTTATCTTCAGACATTTTATATGCTTATTACTCACTAAGTACTTAGTACTCACCCCTACTCCCTGCACCTTGTGTGCAGATTCAGGTACACCGGAGGCTTAGCTGAGCAGTCGTTGTCTCCAGAGTTTATTAGAGTTGTTGAGGTAGCTGCTTGACGTTCGCAGGACCTTGACTACTCTTCCTATTTCAGTTTTATATATACATACATTCCCAGATTTCTGTATTCTTGTTCACATATTGTTATTCAGTTTGTTTTAGAGGCTCTAGACTCGTGACCCTAGATCTTTTGGGATTATTTTATCAGACTTCGTATTTATCAGTATTATTCTTCTACAAATATTGGATTATTATTCTAAAACTATTATATTCTCCTTAAATCGTCGATTTTGAGATTTATTGTTGAATTTTGAGGGATTGTTGGTCAGGCTTGCCTAGCTTTAGGGTTGGGCGCCATCACGACTGGGTTTGGGTCGTGACATACTCACCTCGAACCGGTGAAATTCCTCGCTCGCGACACCTTTGCCCCTCAAATTGGCCTCCACGCGCGTCGAATCTAGCCAAAATCAGAGCGAATACATTACAAAATGCTAAAGGGACAATACCTAATCGAAAATAACCGAGAAATAGCAAAAATCTCGAAACTAGCAAAACCCGAGCCCCGGGCCCAATTCTCAAAAAATTATAAAACTTACATTACCGGATTCCTCGTCTTGCCACGAGTCCATACATACCAAGAACTCCCAAATCCGAGCTCAAATGACATATCAAATCCCAATTTAAAATATCAAAAACTCAAGCCCTAGCTTTACCCCCTTTTTAATGAATTTCAACTAATTTCCATGTTAAATCTAACATTATCTCGTGAATTTAGGCTAAGGAACTTACCTCTAATCATTCCTCCTTGAATCCCTCTTCAAAATCGCCTCAAAGCTCACTCAAAAATGGTGAAAAATACATAACCCTCGCGGATAAAAAAATGATATTTTAAACCTTCTGCCCAGGTCGATTTTCGCTTCTGCGGATCCAACACCGCCTCTGCAGTTATCGCTTTTGCGAAAATTATTCCGCTTCTGCGGAAGTCACTTAAGTGCCACGACCGCTTCTGTGCCTCACCGCTCGCTTCTGCGAGGCCGCTTATGCGGACCCTTGTCCGCTTCTGCGGAAAGGTCAAGCCCCTACTAGAACCACTTCTGCGACCTCCCCACCTCATCTGCGGAACCGCCTATGCGGTCCCTTTTCCGCAGATACGGAAATGACAGAACCAACAAACTCCAAAACATTCAACAAACTCCAAACTCTCCGTTTAACCACCCGAACTCACCCCGAGGCCTCCGGGACATCAACCAAAAGCACAGACATGATCTATTACTTTATTCAAACTTTCTCGAATCATCAAATCACCATCGTTAACATCAAAAATTATCAAATTTCCTCAAATCAAAGACTAAGTTCAACCAAAACTTCCGAAACTCGCATTCGATCAAAAACCTGACCAAACAATGTCTGATTAACCTAAAAAATTGCACACATATCCAAAATCACCCAACGAAGCTACAACAACTCTTGGAATTCCATTCCGACCCTCGGATCAAAATCTCACCCATCAACCGGAATTCGCCAAAATACTAACTTCGCCAATTCAAGCCTAATTCTACACCATACCTCCAAATTCAATTCCGATCGCACTCCCAAATCACAAATCACCTCCCGGAGCTAACCGAACTATCAAAATTCACATCCGATCCCTCTAACTCATAACTCAACATTCGGTTGACTTTTCCAACTTAAGCCTTCTTAAAAGAGACTAAGTGTATCATTTCTTATCAAAACCATTGCAAATCAACCTGATTACACAAGATACGGATAATGAAGCATAAAAAAGCTGAAAATAGGGAAAACGGGGCGGTAATACCTAAGATGACGGGTCGGGCCGTCACAAATCTTCCAAGTGGCGACTCTGAATATTAATAATCGTTCCGATTGTCCTTTGAGTGGAAAAACTCTTTTACGCCCTCACAGGGTGTGGTAGCGAAAAAGGAGGTGTGACACTTATAAGTCTTTCATCAGCCCGACTTCTTTCCGGGTTATTGGCAGTTGTTTTCATCTTTCTGATCAGAGCTTTAAGGGCCTCATTTTCCTAGGTAAGTTTCTTATTTTCTCACTCGTCTGTGGCAGCTTGAAAATATTGATGATCATGCTTTTTTGAGCCTTAAATTTGAGCTTGTGATCATCAATGTTTTTCCACTCCTAGGATTGTGCTGTTTGATTGATTTTAGATGCTCTGGTGTAAATTTGGGCACGATTGGCTGCCGACCGCTTTCGTAGGCAATTTCCGACAGGCGGCAGGCGGTGGGTGACGGTGGAGCTCGGCGGGGTCTCTAGGTATACACTAAAGTTTGATGGTTCAAAGATATCAAATCTACTGATTGACCGAATATATCCGACATATTTACTACGGAAAGTTCAAAGGGAAACCTACTTATCCAGATGCAATCAATCTTTGCTTGTGGATCACACAGTTTTTTATGCATACTTCCGTGGTATAGCCATTCCCTATCATGTGGGGGATCGTTGGGTTTTTAAGCTATTAATGCTTAAAATGGGGTGAATGGGAAATAGAGGGAAATGAAAATTTTAAGTGAAATTTTAAGTTTTCCCCTTGATGAAGGAACATTGTCCCATATTGGAAGAGTAAAAGGTTTTTGATGGGTATATAAGCAATTGCTCTTCTTCTAGCTCATAAAGAGTTGAGAAGAAGGCAAGCCTCGCGCCATGGTCATCGTACTCGCTCACTCGTTCAGCTTGGCTTCGGATTTGGCTTTGAATTTGGATTTGGATTTGGTCAAATAATCGATCGATTGATTTATTTTTGGACCAAATTTATTTGTTAATAGTAAATATTAACAGAAATATTATTAAATATTTATTTTAATAACAGAATATTAATATTAAATCCAATTCAGTTATCCAATTTTCAGTTTTCTATTTTGTAATAGAAAATTAACTACCCTTCAATTTTTCTTCTTTATTGATGAGTAAATAGCCATTTATGTTGTGACCATTTTGCAAAAACAACCATTCCGAAAAGTTTCACGTCTTTAGATTTCAGCCAAACTTTGGCTATAAATACTATCGATGCCCCATTTTTCTCGCGAAATCGGGTTTATGACATTTGGGCGGACAACTCGTTTCCTTTTGGGAATTGGGTTAGAATTGAAGAGTCGTCACCTAATGATTGAGTGCATTAGGACACTAAGAAAAATTTTGATTTAGAAAACCAGAGAAGTAAGGGCTTGAAATTATCTCGGGGGGAAGGTGTTAGGCACCCCTCGAGATCCACTAGTGTGGTTTCCGGCCATGCTATAATTATGACTTTAAGTGCAAACAACAAGTAGACAAGCAAGAATTACAAATACGAGGAGGTTTTCACATAATGGTTGCAAGCAATTAAGTTAAAGAAGCTGAAGTTTGGGAAGAAAGCAATTTTGAAGTTTTGAGAATAAACAAGTAAAGGGAAGGGGTTTTCACATAATTGCTGCAAGCAATCAAAGTAAAAGAAGTTAAAGAAGCTGAAAATTGAGCAGTTTTTAAAATTATAAAAATAAACAAGTAAGGAGGAAGGGGCTCCTAGGTTTATAAATAATATGGATCACCCCACACAGCACCCGGTAACCATTTATACACGTGGTGTTATCGTGTGGTCATCATCTCCATATCTACGCTTTCCCACCCCGTTAAGGTATTAAATGTGGAATGGTATCGTTTTCTAATTGCATGCTACTACCCGCCCCAATCCTATCAGCCCTGGAGGTATTTGGGGGCTACTAATCCTAAAGGGAAGGGATGTGATGTTTTATAGTTTCAAAGGAAAAAATTCTAAAGCGACAAGCAAAACACATACGTAACAAACATGGGGGAGAGGCACATAACAGATAGAAAGGCTCAAACAAACCTCCTAAAAAACAAAGAGAAGCATATAGTTTAACATGTCTTTACACGTACTGATTAGGGTCTGTTTAAATTTAAAAGATGTGGCAGACTGATCTATTACATATTTCAGATAAAAAGCCCGAATCAAGCCTGCCTGCTGGTTGTAATTAATAAGAATCTGATTTAATTTATAAGTTATCCTATGGCTTGCCTAAATGTCAAACGAAACCTATAGGAATGATCTCTATTAGTTCAGAAAAGAAGTATGCTGATTTAGCAAAAGAAACTGTCAATTACAGGAGTATAAATTCTATAATCGTTGTTGTTACTATTGATTTTAGACTTATAAGCGAATGGGTGATTCAGATTTTAGTTGATATCTCATGTAGTCATGCTTTCTAGGTGCTAATGATTTGAAAACATTTTTACAAGCGAAACAATAGTGCAGAAGTCTTATGGGAATGGTATCTAAATGTTGTTAGTCATTTAAACATATAAATGGGTTTGCCTAGTAATAGATGCAAATGCAAAATTCAGGAAGTCCTATAGGCATATTATCTATATGATATGCAGCGTTTCAGAGATGACTTATAGACATGGTCTATATAATGCAGCACCTATAGACATGGTTTCTGTATAAAATGCAGAACCTATAGACATGGTTTCTATATGAAATGCATAACCTATAGACATGGTTTCTATATGAAATGCATAACCTATAGACATGGTATCTATATGCAATAAAGAAATGAAAGTTGAAAGTAGGATATAAGTGGAGAAGTATAATAATCACCTATGAACATGATATCTACCCCTTTTGCATGCATGATTTACCCTCCCCTTTACAATAAAAACCCCAATAGTTATTACAAGTTATTACAGCCCAAAATAAATAAGAGAAGGTAAAATTACATCAGAGAAACTAAAAAAATTTACAACCAAGGAGAGCCGGATTCAGGTTTCCTGCCTAAAGCATGAAGTAAACCAACTCCGAATATCAAAATCCAAAGCCTTTCTCATTTGGGTGTGTCAGAGTTCCTAAGAGCCTCATGGACTCCGGGCAGTGCTTACACCCAAATACAAGACGGAGTCATAGTGCAGTATGGAAGAGCCAACCCTCAAGTGTCCAAGTTCAGAGGGACGTCAAGGTCCCAAGGGAAGGCTCACAGGAGGGGGGACAGAACTTAGAAACTAGGAATGAGTGTAAGTGCAGAGAAAGGATTCTGGGATAAAAGCAAGGATGGGCTGGTGGTCATACCTAGCAATTAGAAGTGCTGGCACACCCCAACCAACCTGTTAGCCACATTGTTTGGGAGTTAGGATCCCCTAAGGGATCAAGTCCAAACATGAGAAACAATTTGGATGTTGCCATATTCTGAACTTCAACTCAAATACGTAGAAGGGGGCAGGGGTGCAGGGGTTCACAGTAGAAATATATGCAAAGAAGTTGACATGCTAATTAATATTAAACATAGGCAGTAAAGCAGACAGGGGTGTAGGGATTCACAGTAGAAACATATGCAAAGGAATTGACATGCTAATTAACATTAAACATAGGCAGTAACGCAGACAAGGGTGTAGAAGCTGTAAAGTAAACACATTGGGATGAGGCTGAAAATCAAACTAGAACATACCAGTTTGAGGGAAACAAAAGAAGAAAGCAGTAATCTTGTGAAGCCAAAGTGCAAGCAACCAGTCAGAACACTATGCTTTTAAAAGAGAACTATGAGGTTGAGTAGTGTAAAAGTGTTGAATTGAGAGTGTGCGATTGCAAGTTGGTCGTATTAAATGTGCATAATGTGTTAAAGAAGGTCATGTATTTATAATGTAGAAAGCAAGCAGAAATAGGTAAAAAAAATAGTTTTGAAATCAATTTCACAAGGTCTCGCTGTAATTAAGGGATTCTGATTTCAAACGGGTAAAAATAATTAAGGAAAAAGACCAATCAAACATGTTTTCAAAGCAGTATAGAGGGGTAAATACATAGAGGTATATTTAAGGAAAAGTCTTGACAACACACGATTTGTGCAAATAAGGAAATGAAATCAATTAAACAGCCAGTAAATCCTAAGGTTTTAATTTGGTATGGATGAATCCAGTAAGAAAAGGTGGAGAAGGGTTTTACTTAAAGAAAAATCAGTAACAATCAATTAAACCTAAAGAAAAGTAATCAATCATAAGTTGGAAAACCTTTTTGAAAGAAAGAATTCATTACACATATAAAACATACAGCCATGCTCAAGCACGAAGAACTGTCATACCAATCAGTAGAAGAGTCTAGCATAGAAAAAGTTCTGAGTTGTAAACAAAGAAGTTCAAATTAGCTCATAGATTTAGAATGAGTCTAAAAGAGTCGAGGGTTCAAAAATAGAACCCTAGTCCCAACAGAAGATCAACCTCGTCAAAACCCCCAAATTCTAGGGTTTCCAACTCGAATCAAATATAGAGACGAGGAGTCAAATAATTGAAGCAGGTTCAGAGGTCTCTTTCAGAGACTAATGAGGAAACAAACAGATATAATAGCAAGTTTGAAGCAACAGAGTGAAGAAACTGATTCGAAGCATAGTGAGAGTAGAAGGAACATGTTTAAGAAAACCTGGGATTTAAATAAGTCCAGAAGAGAGAAGAGGTACTATAACACTTAAGAAAATAGTAGATGAAACACTTTTAAAGAGAACTCAAACAAGTTCCAGTAAAAAGGCAAGCAAAGAACTTAAGAACTCAGTAGGAGATACATACAGTAGGAGAACAAAAAATACCAGAAAAGTACATCAACAAGACATATCGGAAAACACAGTAGGACGAACATGTAAGCATGGTGTAGAAACATAAATAGAAAGACAAGGCATAGAAGAACATATATAGTAGCAAAATATAAGAAAGTAGTAGAAACACATGCGTGACAGACATACATAAAAAAAAAGGAAAAGAACAGTCGGAGAAAACATTATGAGTTTTCAGAAAACCCTAAATCGAAGAGAAGGGGTATTAAAGGATAATTTTGAAAGAAAAATAGGGGAAAACATTTAAAAAATACAGTAGCGCACAGATATATAACAAATCTAAGAAAAAACAGAGAAACCCTCGAGTATCTAGGGTTTCAGAAGAACCCTAAAGCGAGAAAGGCTTGGAAAAGGTCTGACCTAAGTCAGATGAGTCAAAACCAGGCTCGAAATGCTTTGGCTACGCCAGAGCTAAGCCGGAGAAGCCATAGAACCTTGAATTAGAGAATATCTGAACGGACACCATCGAGGTCAGACTTCAAAACTTCGAACACCAAGCGTTCAAGAACAAAGAGAGGTGAGTATAGGCCATCCATAGCCTGAGAGGCCATGGATTCCGATGAGTTAGAGGTCGAAAATGGTAGAAGGCGATTAGGGTTTCAAGAACATTCGAGAGAGTTTGAGAGACGAAAGGGTTTCAAGTCGGCGTCTCTAGAGGAAATGAGTTAGGGTTATGGGGTTTGGGGGATTAAAAAAGGTAAGGGTCAATCGTGGTCATTGATCAAAACGATCAACAGTCAGGATTAAAAGAACGACCAGGCGGGTTGTATTACCGAGTTAGGGGTCGGGTTATTTTTATGGGTTTGGGCTGGTCCCAAATTGGGTTAATTAGGGGATCAATTTGACTATAATTGAAATGCAAATGAGGCTAGATTTTAAATAGTCAGTTTTCCCCTTTTTATTTTATAAAAATAGTAAAAATGACTTCGAAAATAAATTAAAGGCACTGAGTAACTTAATAATATATAAATATTAATTTTAAAATATTGGAACCAATTTTATAATTATAAAATGCTATTAGTTCTTAAAATAGGCTAAAATTACAATTACATGCAATTTATCTTTTAAAATACTAAATAATTTGTAAAAAATGTATAAAAATTACCTTAGCTATGGTTTGGTATAAATATGAGAATGAAATAAGTTATTCACCAATATGATAATTTTGAAAATAATTATTGGTTTTATACTTCTAAAATGGATAATAAATTGACTTAAAAAATCTTTTAAAAATTGGAAAAAATACTAAAACACTTAAGCATAATTATATATGCTTATATATAGTATTTGAAAGTATTTTTTGTATAAAAAATAGACGGGAAAAAATTGGGTATCAACAGCTGCCCCTCTTTAACTGGGAAGGATGGAAGAGTTGTCGGGTAAAGATATAATGGCCAATTTTATCCGAACAAAATGGTTTGAAGCAATTTACTGTACTCTGATTCCTAAGCTACCTACATATCCATATGTAGTTCAAGATCCGTCGACGGAGTATGTCGAGGGAGATCTTTCAAGAACGGACGCGATATTTAGGTTGGGATGGGCGATTAAGAGTCTAGTAGGGCTGCGGGAACCGAAGCGGGATCGCTCCTACCGAGATGGCTGTTGCTTGCTGGTTTACCTGCAAATAAACAATACGCACATATGTTGTGCATAAATCTAAATGTGATGCAATTTCCCGTCGGACCAATGAATGCTGTCCTTGGGACGGTTAGGATGACGTCCTCAGACCATGATGTCCTGGGACATGAAGCATATAATAAAAGATTTGTAGGATATGAAATGATGCTCTCGGGCTATGAGAATGATGCCTTTAAGTGATGATGCCTTTGAATAATGATATGCAAGAGATAAAGGAGTCCTCAGTCCATGGCATGGCGTTCTCGGGCTATGAAGATGGTGCCTCCGAACAATGACGCCCTTGGACAATTTAGCGATCTTTCAGCCCATGAAATGCAAAAGGTGGCGATCTTTCAGCCCATGAGAGCGTAAAATAAAGTGGCGATATTTCAGCCGATGCAATACATAAATAAAGGTGGAGATATTTCAGCCAATGCAGGATTTAAATAAAGTGGCGATATTTCAGTCGTGCAAAAATATAAGTAAAATGACGATCTTTCAGTCGATACAAGATTTAAATGAAGTGGAGATATTTCAGTCATGCAAAAAATGTAAGTAAAACGGCGATCTTTTAGCCGATGCAGGATTTAAATAAAGTGGCGATATTTCAGCCATGCAAAAAATGTAAGTAAAACGGCAATCTTTCAGCCGATGCAGGATTTAAATGAAGTGGCGATATTTCATCCATGCAAAAAATGTAAGTAAAAAGGCGATCTTTCAGCCGATGTAGATGGAGACATAGCTTAGTCTCGGAAGGCAGAATAGTAGCCTTATACGATGCAGGAAATGCAGATGGTGATAGAGCTTAGTCTCGAAAGGCAGAATAGTAGCCTTATGTAATGCAGGAATGCAGATGGAGGTAGAGTCTAACCTCGGAAAGCAGAATAGTAGCCTTATGCAATGCAGGAAATGCAGATGGAGGTAGAGCTTAACCTCGGAAGGCAGAATAGTAGCCTTATGCAATGCAGGAATGTAGATGGAGGTAGAGCTTAACCTCGAAAGGAAAAATAGTAGCCTTATGCAAGGGATAAAAGGTGAATAGTGATAAAAAAATTTAGCTGATTGTGATATTGCGGTTGTTGGGGATATTGTATACGGATAGCGGTTGTGAAGCGATAATTTCGAGAGTTGTATTCCTGAACAGTATGAGTGTATAATATATAAATTTGCGACTTAGGTGCCTTCATCCAAAGAAAAATTGAGTTTTGTAAAGGGGAAAGGTTAGTTCTGTGTCCCTGCTGACTTCGCTTGACCGGATCGGCTCTGATTTGGTGATACTGTGGGTATCCTTGGGGTAGCGGTGCTAAACAGAACAATTTTGGTGACATACATGCACGATTTAGTAGAAATATAGCGTAAATACATAATTAAGAATAATTTTCTTTTAGATGAACCAACGACTGAGATGCGGTCCAAGACATGGAAACCTCTCTTGCTTCGGAATTTTGAGGGTCCCCCTCAAAATTCTGCCCTAGTTTGCTGGATCGACACTTCTGACGGCTGCTTGCGATGATCAGCTAAAATTACTTCAGAATTTTGAGGGTCCTCCTAAAAATTCTGCCCCAGTTTCCAATTCCAGGGGAAATAAAATTTTTATTGAATTGTGACCGAACCCATAAGGCTGCCTACGTATCCCCTCTTAAACGAGAATCAAGTCAGACGTAGTTCAAATTACATAAGGAAATCATAAATGGTTACACATAGTATTGCTTTACTGCATCTGAGTTGATTGGTTTTAGCCAAACTTCTCCTTCTATTTCTGTAAGTATAAGGGCTCCTCCAGTTAGAACCCGGTGAACCATATATGGGCTTTGCCAGTTGGGAGAGAACTTCTCTTTGGCTTTATCTTGATGTGGAAAAATCATCTTTAACACCAGCTACCCCAGTGTGAATCGGCTTGGTTTGACTCTCTTGTTGAAAGCTCTGGACATTCTATTATGATAAAGCTGACAATGGATAACTACATTCATTCTCTTTCCATCTATAAGAGCCAACTACTCGTAACAAATTTTTACCCACTCTGCATCCTCGAGTTCTGCTTCCTGTATGATCCTTAAGGAGGGAATTTCTACCTTGGCGGGAATAACCACCTCAGTACCATAAACCAGCATGTAGGGAGTTGCCCCCTTGATGTGCAGACTGTGGTGCGGTACCCTAATAAAGCAAATGATAACTTCTCATGCCACTTCTTATGCTTCTCTATCATTTTCCTCAGTATCTTCTTGATATTCTTATTAGCGGCTTCTACGACTCCATTCATCTGAGGTCTATAGTTGTAGAATTCTTGTGTTTGATCTTGAAGTTTTCACACATGGCTTTCATCAAATCACTATTAAGGTTGGAGCCGTTATCAGTAATGATTGACTCTAGAATTTCGAATCAACTAACGATACGGTCGCGGACAAAGTCTATCATGACTTTCTTGGTCACTGCTCTGTAAGATGTTGCTTCAACCCATTTGGTAAAATAGTCAATTGCTACTAGGATAAACCTACGCCCGTTTGATGCGGCACGTTCGATTGGTCCGATAACATCCATCCCCCATACAGAGAACGACCATACCAAGCTTGTTGCATTAAGCTCATTTGGAGGCACCTTTATCATGTCGGCATTTGTCTAACAACGGTGGCATTTGCGAACATACTGGATGCAGTCCAGCTCCATAGTTATCCAAAAATAACCTGCCCAGAGTATCTTCTTGGCTAAGATAAAATCGTTCATATGTGGTCCACAGGTCCTGGCATGAACTTTCTCTAGCAGTTTAGATGCTTCCTTCGTGTCGATACACCTTATAATCCCAAATTTGGCGTCCTCCCATACAGGATTCCTCCACTGTAAAGGAAATTATTGGAGAATCTTCGAAGCGTGCCCTTCTGAGTAGTATTTGCAAGCTTTGGGTATTCTTCTTTTTCCAAATATTCCTTGATGTCATGAAACCAAGGCTTTTTGTCTGCTTCTTCTTCGCACATTAAGCTGGCTGATTGTATATCTTCATGGGAATAGGATTGATGAAGTTCGTATCTGGATGCTGTATTATAGATGGTAGGGTAGCTAATCTATCGGCGAACTCGTTCTGGATTTTGGGAACATGTTGGAATTCTGTCTTTGTAAACCTCTTCCTCAACTCCTGTATATGATGTAGGTATGGGAGTATCTTGGAGTTCTTGGTTGCCCATTCTTCTCGGACCTAATGTATAAGTAAGTTTGAATCTCCAATTACTAGCAACTCTTGGATGTTCATGTCAATGACCATCTTGAGACCTAAGATGCAGGCTTTGTACTTGGCCATACTGTTAGTGCAGGGGAACCTGAGCTTGGCGGATACCAGATAATGCTGGCCAGTTTCTGACACTAGGACTGCTCCTATGCCAACTCCTTTGAAATTTGCTGCTGTAATGAAAAACATCCTCCAACCATCATAGGATTCTGCAATGTCTTCTCCTACAAATGATACCTCCTCGTCAAGAAAATACGTCTTTAGGGGTTCGTATTCTCCGTCCACAGGATTTTTTGCAAGGAGATCTACTAGTGCTTGTCCCTTGATTTCCTTCTGAGTCACGTAGATAATGTCAAATTCACTCAACAGGATTTGCCACTTAGCTAGCTTGCCAGTGGGCATGGGCTTCTAGAAGATGTACTTCAAAGGATCCATCCTTGATATGGGATACGCAGTTTAAGCACAGAAATAGTGCCTCAGCTTCTGAGCTACTCAAGTCAGAGCACAATAGGTGCATTCCAACATAGAATATCGGGCCTCGTATGGGGTGAACTTCTTACTGAGATAATAGGTGGCCTGCTCCTTCCTCCCTATTTCATCATGTTTCCCCAGAACACATCTGAATGCTCCATCCAATACTGCAAGGTAGAGTATTAGGGGTCTACCTGACTCAGGCGGGACCAAAACTGGCGGTGTTGACAAGTACTGCTTAATTCTGTCGAAGGCCTTTTGGAAGTCATCGGTCCATTTGGTAGCGGCGTCCTTCTTCAACATCTTAAATATTGGCTCACAGATGATAGTAGATTGTGCTATGAACCGGCTGATGTAGTTAAGTCTCCCTAAGAAACTCATTACTTCTTTCTTGTTCTTTGGTGGTGGCAATTCTTGAATATCTTTGACCTTTGATGGATCTAACTCTATCCCTCAGTGACTCACAATGAACCCAAGCAATTTTCTAGCTGAATGTGCATTTCGCGGGATTCAGCTTTAAGTTGTACCTTCTTAGTCTATTGAAGAATTTTCTCAAATCTTCCATGTGATCAGCGGCTTTCTTGGACTTGATGATGACATTGTCTACATACACTTCGATCTCCTTGTGTATCATGTCATGGAAAATGGTGGTCATGACCCTCATGTAGGTGGCCCCTGCATTTTTTAACCCAAACGGCATCATCTTGTAGCAATACATCCCCCACGGCGTAATGAAAGTTGTTGTCTCAGCATCTTCTTCATCCATCCATATCTGATGGTACCCAGCAAAACAATCAACAAATGACTGCAGCTCATGCTTGGTGCAGTTGTCAATCAAGATGTGTATATTTGGCAAGGGGAAGTTGTCTTTTGGACTGGACCGGTTGAGATCCCGGTAGTCGACACAGACTCTAACCTTCCCATCCTTCTTCGGCACTGGCACGATGTTGGCTAACCACGTTGGATACTCCACTACCCTGAGAACCTTAGCTTTGACCTTCTTAGTGACCTCTTCCTTGATTTTCAAACTCCTATCTGGCTTGAATTTTCTGAGCTTCTGTTTTACTGGCGGACAGGCCGGATCAGTCAGCAATTTATGAGCCACAATGGATGTGCTCAGATCAGTCATGTCGACGTACGACCAGGCAAATATGTCCTCATACTCTCTTAGAGACTCTGTATATTTTTTCTTTTCTGATGGTGACAAATGAATGCTGATTCGTGTTTCTTTGACATTTTCTGCATCTCCCAAGTTAACAATCTCAGTTTCATCCAAGTTGGACTTGGGCCTATTTTCAACATTCTCAACTTCCTTAACAATCTCTTCCGGTATATAATCTTCCTCTGAATCTATGTCCGTTTTTTGCGTTGTCTCGATGCATGTCATAGTTATTGGTTCATCAAGATAAGTAATGGTAATGCTGTATAAGTAAAGTAATGAGAGAAAATAATAAGAGTAAGATTTATAAGAAAACTGAAATACTTTTGATAAATTCCATAAATGTTTTGAACATTGGAGCTCTTTCTTGCAAAAAATGAAATGGAAAAGAAAGTAAACTAGTTAAATAAAATAGTGCATGGTGCTTGTTTAGCCTTGCTACCCCGAGGCATGCCAGGCTCTGGTAGTTCTAACGGTCCAGTATTTGAGGCGTGCTCCTCTGTTTACAGCCTGTATGGAAGGGCCTTCCTCCCCCTCCTCCTCAAAAATGACACAGCAGTCTATATCATCATCTTCTAGGAACAAATTTCTTATTGCTTCTAGGGTTCCTTCTTCTTCTGACCTATAGATCACCTCTGTTGGTTGGAAGGTCTACTCCAAATGGGGTATCGGCTGTTCCAATAGATAGTAAGGACCGCGCCAGGGTGGCGACCATTCATTGAATCCTTTCCAGGTATATTCATATCCCAATCTGAAGGTGGTGCCGTGTTACTTGATCTTGATGGGCTTAGCGATTCCTTGGAGATTCTTTCCAAGCCCCTTGCCAGGTTCATACCCATTCTAGTTTAATATGCTTTCAATTTTGTTATCCCACCACTTATCCTTATCGACGGCGTTGACTCGTTCGATGTGGTGGTAACTTTCCCCGCCTATCCTTCTTCTTCCTCCAATAGCTGGGATGGTCTGGCGACTATATATGGGATTTCTACCGCCTCCATGAATGATTACCTCCCCGTGATTCCACTCAAACTTTACTGCCTGATGTAGTGTTGATGCCACGGCCCCGGCGGCATGAATCCATGGTCGTCCCAATGATAGATTGTAAGATGCCGGCACGTATATCATTTGAAAATCAACATCAAACCAAGTAGGCTCCATTTGCAAACACAAGGTAATGTCTCTAATAGTAGACCTTTGATACCCGTCGAAAGCCTTAACATTGATGGCCCCGTCCTTAATTTTATGCAGCCCTTTCCCCAATGTCCTGATGTCACCAGCGGACAGATGTTGAGACTGGACCCCCCATCGTCTAGGATCCGGGTGATAAAATAATCTTTGCACTGCACGGTGATGTGCAATGCCTTGTTGTGACTCAATCCCTCCGGTGGCAGCTCATCTTCGTGGAAAGTGATTTACTGGCTCTCAAATACCTGACCTACCATGTTTGCCATTTCTACTCTAGTGATGTTGCTCAGTATATATGCCTCACTCAGCACTCTTAACAAGGCGTTCTTGTGTGAATCGGAACTCTGTAGCAAAGCAAAGATAGAAATGTACGCTGGTATTTTGTTCAGCTGATCAATGACTGAGTATTCCTTTGCTTGTATCTTTCTCCGGAGATCATCGGGCTCGGTTTCAGTGATGGCTTGTCGATCAGAGGTCTTCTTACTCGACTCAGCCAGGTGTTCTGGGGTATAAACCCTTCCGGTTCTTGTCATTCCCTGTGCTACAACTGCTTTCCCGAACTTGGATTTCCCCTTCCTTCTTGCCTCGATTGTGTAGTCCCATGGTATGGATTTTGTGTGGAATGGTGTTATGGTTGTCATTGATACCGGAATGGGAACCCTTTCTTTGGAAGGTCATACATCAACTTTAAATGGTACAGGCGCCTTTGGGGACCCAAACACGACCTCAATTGGTGTTGGCGTCTTTGCTGAGGATGGTGTTTCAAACTTAAGTGGTATGGACATGTTCACATCAGCATCTTTAGAAGGCTGAATCTGGACTACAATCGGATTAAGGGTGACTGTTGGTTTCTTTGGATTGTCACCTTCTGTGATCAAACCAATTGATCCTTTAGGATCCCAATCATCCTCTATTTCAATCATATGAACACCTCCACCCTTGTACTCTGGTAGAGGGCTATTGCGGACATTCGGGGCTGGCTCCTTTGCCACGATGATCTTGTTGTCAATCAAAGCCTAGATCTTATCCTTCAGGGAGCAGCATCCATCGATGGTGTGCCCTTTCATGCCAAAATGGTATGCACAGGTTTTATTTGGGTTGACCCATTGCGTAGGGTTTTCATGGATTATAGCAGGGATATGAGTGACATAACTAGTAGCTTTGAGTCTTTCATACAGCTAGTCGATTGATTCAGCAATGGCGGTATACTGTTTGGGAGGTCGGCGGTCGAAATTTGGTCAGGATCTTGGAAAGTTTTGACGAGGGGGAGGTGATTGATAGTGGGATTGTTAAGTAATGTAGGCATGGTAGACGTGTGCGGGCTGGGAATATTTAGGTGAAGCAGGTTGGTATGTAGGAGGTGGAGGCGATTGATAGGTAGGCGGTGGTGTTTGGTAGGAAGGTGCGGGTGTTCGGAAATTTGGAGTGGGCTGATATGTAAGTGGAGGTATTGGGTAAGTTTGGTATTTGACAGGTGATTTGGTTCTCCGTGCAACCATTACGGCACCTATGTCCCTTTTCTTGGACGTACCACCAGATTGTAGATCCTTGTTGGTGGCTTTCAAAGCTTCAAAGTTTGTAACCATACCACTCTTGATACTTCCTCAATTTTTTCTCCTAGCTTGATGATGTCAGAAAATTTGTGGTTCTCGATCAACATTAGTCTTTCATAGTATTGCGGATCCTGAGCCCGGATGAAGAACTTATTCATTTTTTCCTCCCCTAAAGCAGGTCGGACCTTAGCAGCCTCTGATCTCCAACGAGTGGCATACTCGCGAAATGTTTCTGTGGGTTTCTTCTTTAAATTATGAATGTAAAACACATCCGGTGCATTTTCCATATTGAACCTGAATCTGTCCATGAAGTCGGATGTCATACCAGCTTGTCGCAGTATGTCCTCAAGTGAACCCTAAGATCCCCTGTACCATCAAACATTTCGAACTTGGGAGGTTTGTATCCCTCGGGCAGTTCGACATCGGACTGTATGCATAGATCTTCATAGTTTAGCCCCTCAATTCCCTTACTTCCTTCAATGCCTTGAATTCTGGTGGTCAACTTCTTAAGCTCTTCGGCCAGATTTCTAATAAGCAAGTCCTTATCATCGGACTCGGGTTTGCTTGAGATGGGCTGGGTGGAGTGTGTCACGGTCTTCACGTAGATGGGGGTGTTGTGTTCGGTGTGGCAGTGGTCATTTGTGGAGTTCAACGATTCCGGGATGAGCAATGGAGTGTTGTTGGGAGTATGGCAAGTATTGCAGTGGTGGTGAGGAGTGAGTTGCTTTGGGATATTTTGTGGAGGTATGGGATTCTGAGTATTCAGGAAGGTAACTTCTGGAGTGGTGAGGGAAAATGACAAACTTTCCAAATTCCGGACTTGATCAAGCTCTTCTTGGAATTTCAGTAGTTTTTGTTCTATCTGAGAGGCATTTTCCTTGGGGACCATAGCACCACGAGTGACCTCTACCCGTTTAGCTGAGTTGTTTGAATCTTCCATTCTTCTTTTGATTTTGTGCCTGACAAGACTGGGAGGAGGAGTAGATGGAGGGCCCCTGGATCTTGTAAAGTACGCTGCTGTTGCCAAAGTTCACGAACTAACCTTTTGGGAGGGGAATAAACAAAAAGTAAAACAAAAGGTGACAAGTCAGTAAGGATTATAAGAAAAGATGTTGCAATATTTAAACACGTAGTGCAGGAAATATAAAGCATGTCCTAGTGTTAGGGACCTCGTTGTGCCCGAGGTAGGCCTAGAGACAAGTTAATTTGGAGAACTTAGAATGCTAAATGCCTCATTTTATTGATAAAAGGTAGACGAATCCCAAATTGACAATAAATAATAAGAAAGAAAAGGTCACTAATGGCCATTGGCCTTATTACATCTTATAAAGCGAAAAATGGAAATTCCTATCTATTTGGTCCCAGAGGGACCTTCCCCAGACTCGGTAGTGTTGGCTCCCTCGAACAGCTTTCCCAGCTCGCGCAGTCCTAGTAGCAAGTAAGCTCTGGCTAGATGTCCACCTTCATTTCCTTTAGCAGTTCGGCAATCCTCGACCCTCTTCAGAAACTTCCTTTCCAGTTCCACTATACCTCGCTCTAAACAGAACAGTCATTTGTTGGCGTTGACAGCCATATCCTTCCATTCTTCAATTAGTTTTTTATTAGCTTCTTGTATTTCAGGTGCTCATTTTCACATTCCCAAATCCTCTTGCGCAGTTGGTTGTTCGCTACTTGTGCTTCAGCCTTTTCATCGATGATCCTGTGACCTCGAACAAACCCGGGTTGACCCAAACCATTGTGATTATCTTCCAGCCAACCCGAATAGTGTGGGGTACAACTAGCATGGTAGTGATCTGGTTCGATGGTGTCCTTTCCCAAGACAATTTTGCAGTGCCACATATGCTGAGCTCGGCACCTATACGGACTATCATCATTCTGGAAGTGACTCATCTTGTCGACCCTTCGTATAACCTGCTTTCTACCAGCCTGTCTCATAACTCGGAGAGGGACATAAGGGTAGGTTCCCCAACAATCGATCAGTATCGAAAATGGCGCATCCCTAGATCGAATGATGAATTCTTCAGTAGGGAACCACTCGAACATCCATTGCACTCGGTCCTCATTTAGATTATCAAAGAGTTTGACCCATTCTCTAGCATTCTCCAGTTGGACGAACATGTTGGGCATGTAATTCATTCACTTCGGGTGATGAAAGGCGATATGATCGCCCCAGTCCCTATGATGGATTTCCTATCGGTACTCATCGTTTTGGAGATATTCTGTGAGCCACGGTTGAAGTAGCAGATTACAGCCCTCGAAATGTTTGGTTCCATATTGACACCTTTCTAGGGCTTGATATATTTCCGCAATGATAATTGGCACGAGATTGAATGGTTGTTCGTCAATTCCTTCCATTAGAGTTTTGGTAACCATAGCTAGCATGGTGTGGATTCTTTCTCTCTTCATTGGAAACACTATCATCCCCAAGAAACAGAATATGAAGACAAAGACCCTTCTATGGATATGCCCCAATGATGTAAGGGCGAACTCGTCAGGATAAGTACGGTAAGATTTGTTGTGACCGTACCTTTCGTACAAATAGTCAAAGGGAATGTACGAATCCTTCAAACATGCCAATTTTGGATTCTTCTTTAGACCCATCATTTTGAGAAAACCTCTACCCTTGCGGTTTTCCGGCATTAACAAACCTGTAGTTTCCCATGGTATTCCAGCCAGTCCTCATATTTCCTCAAGCACATGTGTTATCTCAATGTCTCCAAAGCGGAATACTGACCTGTCATAATCCCATAATAGAGTAGCAGCTTCTATGATTTTGTTGTTGGGTTGAATTTCCAGGAGAGAAGGTAGATTTCCTAGATATTTTCTGATAAGAGGCTGATCACTGGAATGAAGATCCTCCCACCGGCTTAGCAATTTGGGGTGGATGTTGGTGGCCATGCCGAATCTGGGGACTGCGTGCCTCATTTTTTGCAAGACAAAAGGTTAGGTCCTTACCCCCACTAGACTCGATTATTTAATATCAATAATTAGCATAACAAGCATTTAGTCCTCCAAATAAATGCATAGAACATGATAAGGTCTGTTTGGGTTTCAGGAAAACCTAGTGGACTTTGGACAAGGTTGTCTTAAAGAGTCATTATGCGGATAACATAACTAACTCGGCTAGGTTCGACCATGATGCATGCATAATTTAAAGAGAAATGGTTTCTATGGGGTTTTAGACTGGTACCCTTGAGCAAACAACTCAAGAGGGAAAGGCGCGGAACTGCCGACGAAACCGCTGATTGACTAGTTTTACAGCTAATATGCCTTTGCCGGATTTAGGGGGTGATAGTATCGGAAGGGCGCAACCACTCATTATAAGCGTTGCTATGGTATTTTGTTTGGCACGAGTGGAATGTGATGTTGAATATGAAGTTACAATAATTAACAAGTTGTCACGTATTTGCACGTTCATAAAGTAATAATTACAACAGTTTCTCATAATTTACAATAGCATTAGAGGAAAGCGATAAAGGAAGGCATTAAGAGAAATAAAGAAAAAAAACAAAGAGCCAAGTTAGTTTCGTAGTAGAAGAAGGAATAAATACTTAAAGGCATTTAAACAAGTAAAGACATATAAAGAAGCATAAAGTCGCAAATAACATGAAATGGTAAAAGCCTTAAAGAATTCCCCAGCAAAGTTGCCATGTTGTCGATGCTCCCTTTTTCTGGCAAAATAGGGTTTATAAAATTTGGGCGGACAACTCATTTCCTTTTGGGAATTGGGTTGGAATTGAAGAGTCGCCACCTAATGATTAAGTGCATTAGGACACTAAGAAGAATTTTGATTTAGAAAACCAGAGAATGGGTAAGGGCTTGAAATTATCTCGAGGGGAAGGTGTTAGGCACCCCTCGAGATCCACTAGTGTGGTTCCCGGCCATGCTATAATTGTGACTTTAAGTGCAAACAACAAGTAGACAAGCAAGAATTACAAATACGAGGAGGTTTTCACATAATGGTTGAAAGCAATTAAGTTAAAGAAGCTGAAGTTTGGGAAGAAAGCAATTTTGAAGTTTTGAGAATAAACAAGTAAAGGGAAGGGGTTTTCACATAATTGTTGCAAGCAATCAAAGTAAAAGAAGTTAAAGAAGCTGAAATTGAGAAGTTTCTAAAATTCTGAAAATAAACAAGTAAAGGGGAAGGGGGTCATAGGTTTATAAATAATATGGATCACCCCACACAACAACCGGTAACCATTTATACACGCGATGTTATCGTGTGGTCATCATATCCATATATACCCTTTCCCACCCCGTTAAGGTATTAAATGCAGAATGGTCTCGTTTTCTTATTACATGCTAATACCCGCCCCAATCCTATTAGCCCCAAAGGTATTTGGGGACTATTAATCCTAAAGGGAAGGGATGTGAGGTTTAATAGTTAAAGGGAAGGGATGTGAGGTTTAATAGTTTCAAAGGACAAAATTCTAAGGCGACAATCAAAACACATACGTAACAAACATGGGGGAGAGGCACATAACAGATAGAAAGGCTCAAACAAACCTCCTAAAAAACAAAGAGAAGCATATAGTTTAGCCTGTCTTTACACGTGCTGATTAGGGTCTGTTTAAATTTAAAAGATGTGGCTGATGTATAACATATTTCAGATTAGAAGCCCGAATTTGGCCTGCCTGCTGGTTGTAGTTAATAAGAACCTGATTCAATTTATAAGTTATCCTATGGCTTGCCTAAGTGTCAAACGAAACCTATAGGCATGATCTTTATTAGTTCAGAAAAGAAGTATGCTGATTTAGGAAAAGAAACTATCGAGTACAGGAGTATAAATTCAGTTGTTGTTGTTACTACTGATTTTAGACTTATAAGCGAATGGGCGATTCAAATTTTAGTTGATATCTCCTATAGGCATGCTTTCTAGGTGCTATTGATTTGAAAACATTTTTACAAGCGAAACAAGAGTACAGAAGTCTTATGGGCATGCTATCTAAATTCTGTTAGTCATTTAAACCTATAAACGGGTTTGCCTAGTAATAGATGCAGATGCGAAATGCAGGAAGTCCTATAGGCATATTATCTATATGATATGCAACGTTTAAGAGATGACTTATAGACATGGTCTATATAATGCAGAACCTATAGACATGGTTTCTATTTGAAATGCAGAACTTATAGAAATGGTTTCTATATGAAATTCATAACCTATAGACATGGTTTCTATATGAAATGCATAACCTATAGACATGATATCTATATGCAATACAGAAACGAAAGTTGAAAGCAGGATATAAGTGCAGAAGTATAATAATCACCTATGAACATGATATCTACCCATTTTTGCATGTATGATTTACCCTCCCCTTTTCACTAAAACCCCCAATAGTTATTTCAAGTTACTTCAGCCCAAAATAAATAAGAGATGGTAAAATTACATCAGAGAAACTAAAAAAAATTTACAACCAAGGAGAGCCTGATTCAGGTTTCCTGCCTGAAAAATGAAGAAAACCAACTCCGAAGACCAAAATCCAAAGACTTCATTTGGGTGTGTCATAGTTCCTAAGAGCCTCATGGACTCCGGGCAGTGCTTACAACCAAATACAAGATTGAGTCATAGTGCAGTGTGGAAGAGCCAACCCTAAGTGTCCAAGTTTAGAGGGAGCTCAAGGTCCTAAGGCAAGGCTCACAGGAGGGGGGCAGAACTTAGAAACTAGGAATGAGTGTAAGTGCAGAGAAGGGATTCTGGGATAAAAGCAAGGATAGGATGGTGGTCATACCTAGCAATTGGAAGTACTTGCACACCCCAACCAGCTCGTTAGCCACATTGTTTGGGAGTTAGGATCCCCTAAGGGATCAAGTCCAAACAAGAGCAACAATATGGATGTTGCCATGTTCTGAACTTCAACTCAAATACATAGAAGGGGACAGGGGTGCAGGGATTCACAGTAGAAACATATGCAAAGAAATTGACATGCTAATTAACATTAAACATAGGCAGTAAAGCAGACAGGGGTGTAGAAGCTGTAAAGTAAACACATTGGGATAAGGCTGAAAATCAAGCTAGAACATACCAGTTTCGGGGAAACAAAAGAAGAAAGCAGTAATCTTTTAAAGTCAAAGTGCAAGCAAGCAGTCAGAACACTATGATTTTAGAAGAGAACTATGAGATTGAGTAGTGTAAAAGTGTTGAATTGAGAGTGTGTGATTGAAAGTTGGTCGTGTTAACTGTGTATAATGTGTTAAAGAAGGTCATGTATTTATATTATAGAAAGAAAGCAAAAATAGGTAAGAAAACAGTTTTGAAATCAATTTCACAAGGTCTTGCTGTAATTAAGGGATTCTGATTTCAAATGGATAAAAGTAATTAAGGAAAGAGACCAGTCAAACATCTTTTCAAAGCAGTACAAGAGGGGTAAATACATAGAGGTATATTTAAGGAAAAGTCTTGAAATCACATGGTTTGTGCAAATAAGGAAAGGAAATCAATTAAACAGCCAGTAAATCCCAAGGTTTGAATTTGGTATGGATGAATCCAGTCAGAAAAGGTGGAGAAGGGTTTTACTTAAAGAAAAATCAGTAACAATCAATTAAACCTAAAGAAAAGGATTCTGAATCAATCACAAGTTGGAAAACTTTTTCGAAAGAAAGAATTCATTACACATATAAAACATACAGTCATGCTCGAGCACAAAGAACTGTCATACCAATCAGTAGAAGAGTCTAGCATAGAAAAAGTTCTGAGTTGCAAACACAAAAGTTCAACTTAGCTCATAGACTCAGAATGAGTCTAAAAGAGTCGACGGTTCAAAAATAGAACCCTAGTCCCAACATAAGATCAACCTCATCAAAACCCCCAAACTCTAGGGTTTCCAACTCGAATCAAAATAGAGACGAGGAGTCAAATAATTGAAGCAGGCTCAGAGGTCTCTTTCAGAGACTCATGTGGAAACAAACAGATATAATAGCAGGTTTGAAGCAACAAAGTGAAGAAACTGATTCGAAGCATAGTGAGAGTAGGAGGAACATGTTTAAGAAAACCTAGGATTTAAACAAGTCCAAAAGAGAGAAGAGGTAGTATAACACTTAAGAAAACAGTAGGCGAAACATGTTTAAAGAGAACTCAATCAAGGTCCAGTAAAAAGGCAAGCAAAGAACTTAAGAACTCAGTAGGAGATACATACAGTAGGAGAACACAAAATACCAGAAAAGTATATCAACAAGACATATCGGAAAACACAGTAGGACGAACATGTAAGTATGGTGTAGAAACATAAATAGAAAGACAAGGCACAGAAGAACATATATAGTAGCAAAACATAAGAAAGCAATAGAAACACATGCGTGACAAATATACATAAAGCAAAAAGGAAAAAACGGTTGGAGAAAACATTTTGAGTTTTCAGAAAACCCTAAATCGAAGAGAATGGGTTTTAAAGGATAATTTTGAAAGAAAAATTGGGGAAAACGTTTAAAAAATTCAGTAGCGCACAGATATATAACAAATCTAAGAAAAATCAGAGAAAACCTCGAGTAGCTAGGGTTTCAGAAGAACCCTAAAGCGATAAAGGCTTGGGAAAAGGTCCGACCTAAGTCTGATGAGTCCGAACCAGGCTCGAAATGCTTTGGATACACAGGAGCTAAGCTGGAGAAGCCATAGAACCTTGAATCGGAGAAGATCTGAACAGACACCATCAAGGTCAGACCTCGAAACTTCAAACACCAAATGTTCAAGAGTAGAGGGAGGTGATTATAGGTCATCTATGTCTGAGAGGCCATGAATTCTGGTGAGTTGGAGGTTGAAAATGGTAGAAGGCGATTAGGGTTTCAAGAACTTTCGATAGAGTTTGAGAGACGAAGGGGTTTCAAGGAGGCGTCTCAGGAGGAAATGAGTTAGGGTTATGGGGTTTGGGGGATTAAAAAAGGTAAGGGTCAATAGTGGTCGTTGATCAAAACGATCAACGACCTAGATTTAAAGAACGACCTGGCGGGTTGTATTAACGGGTTAGGGGTCGGATTATTTTTTAGGGTTTGGGCTGGTCCAAAATTGGGTTAATTAGGGGATCAATTTGGCTATAATTTAAATGCAAATGAGGCTAGATTTTAAATAGCCAATTTTTCCCTTTTTATTTTATAAAAATAGTAAAAATGACTTCGAAAATAAATTAAAGGTACTGAGTCACTTAATAATATATAAATATTAATTTTAAAATATTGGAACCAATTTTATAATTATAAAATGCTATTAGTTCTTAAAATAGGCTAAAATTGCAATTACATGCAATTTATCTTTTAAAATACTAAATAATTTGTAAAAAATGTATAAAAATTACCTTAGCTATGTTTTTGTATAAATATGAGAATAAAATAAGTTATTCACCAAGATGATAATTCTGAGAATAATTATTGGTTTTTATACTACTAAAATGGATAATAAATTGATTTAAAAATTCTTTTAAAATTGGGAAAAATACTAAAACATTTAGGCATAGTTATATAAGCATATATATAGTATTTGAAAGTATTTTTCGTATAAAAAATAGACGGGAAAAAATTGGGTATCAACAAATACAAGACTATTCTGCTTAGAATTTTCATATGAATTTTTTGAGTTCTTCTCCTTTCTTCTGAATATTTTAACTTCAAAGAAATCAACAATAAGTGTGATTTGCTACCGAACTTTGTGTTCGTTGAAACACTGGGGTTTGAAGTACCACTACACCGGTGTGTAATTCGTTCTATCCTAGGAGGAAATAATCCATAACCTTGGGTACTAGGAGGGGATTAAATTCCTTAAGAAAATACTGTGAATTCAGTGGGTTCGAATTGGTTTTTATTATTTCGTTTACATTTTTTTTATGTTATTTTATTTTCTTTAAAATTATTTTACAAATACAGATTACTAACAATTTCAAATTTCAAATACTTTATTTTTCAACTTAACTCCAAAACTTTTTTTTTTTTTTGGTTTCAAGAATCATAATTTTTATGTCCAAACCCTTACTTAAATACATACTTAATATGAACAAGACGGAGTTATAATCATTGCAAGTCAAATCTTTCTTGCCGAGAAATAATAGATACATGGCCCCCAAACTGGTGTTATTATAGGGTGGGGGTCCTCCACTTCTCCCTCTATAATTCTTTGTTAAATAGGTGGGGTTATGCTCTACGGCACTCAATTTGGTGATATTTCAAGAGGAAATGAACCTGTGCATATATTTGTTTAATAGAGGGAAAGCAGAAATAAATAGGTGGATGTGCCGACAACAGAAAAAGATATACTATTTTAAGTTCAACTGAAAATCAATTTAGCTTTCTGCACTTGTGAGATATTACAAGAATGAAAAAAACACACGTAAGTAGTGATCACATCAATATTATTCCTAACAGTAAGATAAATGCTACTTCACTAAACAATGCTTCAAAAGACTAGTTACACTACGCTTGACTAGCACATCAATGGGTTCAAGTACATTAGAAGTCAGAACAAAGAAAGGTAGCAGCGCCGTGGATGCATTCACGCATGGTCCGGGGAAGGGCCGCACCCCAAGGGGTGTAATGTATGCAGCCTACCCTAATGCAAGCATCAGTAGCTGGCTAATTCTACGGCTCGAACCCGTGACCTATAGGTCACACGGACAAGGCTCCCTTTAGAACAAGAAAGGTGCAATGGTTAAAAGAAATGAGACTCCAAACAAAGCTACATATAACAAAGGAAACAAGAAAAGGGGTTTCTAATAGTCCAACTATGCATCAGGATGATAAGTTGCATTAACATGTACATTGATCACCTTATTATTGCCCTTTAATTTGGTTACCTTAAATACCTCCTCAAATCGCTCGTTGATGAAGGAGATATCTCGCCACCAAGACTCTCCGTGCAACAAGAAGAATAGTTAGATTGTTGTTCATATACGAAATGTACTCCATTAAGGCTCTTAAAGCTTGGACTCCTCAGACTATTTTCATAACCTGCTCCATAACCTATAGGAACATTGCCATAACGGTCAGGGATAGGGAAAGAAAGCCGTTTTTTGGCTGACCCTGTTCGATCCCTGTCCGGGGTTGAAGGCCTCTGTCGTGGGGCGCTTTGTGAACGGATTCTTGCCAAGGCAGACTCGGTAGCAGCCATGTAGTTAGGAATTGGTGCAGCACCGGGAGTTAGTCTATTACGTTGGTGTGAGCTACCATTGAATGAGTAGTTACTATTAGGCCTCAGGCTTGGAGTTTGAGCTCCGTTACTACTTCTATCATCTCTTGGACATCGAGGACTTGCAGAATGGACTTGAATAGGTCTACTTTTGGATGGAGAAGGTGTAACGGGGAATTGGAAAGATTGATTTTGGTAGGATCTATGAAGGGGTGAACTTGGTCGTTGGTGTTGTTGATGTTGTTGTCGTTCATCCAATCTTCTTAAAATAGGAGCTAAATATGAATAAGGTTGTGACGTATCCATTTCAACAGTTTTAACAGGGTCAATACTTTGATCAATTGATGCTCTTCCCCTGCTGTTGTCCCATGATTTCGCAGCCATCCACTGATGCTTTTCTCCAAAATCACTTTCACTTCCTATCGAGGAATTTCTTCCTGCTCTCCGTGTCTGTCATGCAAAAAATAGAAAGGATTGGCAAAACAAGCTTACATCAAGAAAGTTTTGGAAACATGAAAATAACCAACATGGATATAGAGAACCTGTTGAGAGAAGGCGTCGGAATAGGTCCTTTCGCGTTTCAAAGCAGCTTCTTTTCTCTTTTGTAACATTGCTTTTACCTCTTCAATTGTGTGAGGCCTTTCATCCCAATCATCTGGAATGCTGCTTCCATCTCTTGACTGGCATACACAAATTATGCCGATGAGTTAGACGAAAAATATCTACTATCACTGCCTATTTGGTACTAAAATCAATCTCTTAGGCCTGGAACAATGCATGTTTGGTGTTAAAACCAATCACAAAACCAACATGCCATCCGAAATCAGTTGGTTTTGGAAAGTATCTTTAATGCACATTTTCTTACAAAAGCATTCCCAAAATCAAGTTCAAATACCACCAAATGCAGATTTTGATTTAAAAATTTCTGCGCACAAAGGCACCCGCGTTCACACAGGGTCTGACGAAGGCCCACATCACAAGGGGTGTAATGTACACAGTCTACCCTAATGCCAGAATTAATGGCTGCTTCGAGCTATAGGTCACACGGAGACAGCTTTATCATTGCTCCAAGGCTTCTCTTCTAAAAATTTCTCGACAAACTTTTTCAGAAACTAAAACCAAGAAATGGACAGAAACAAGGTGAAACTACATTGTTAAAACCGTGAAGAATCTTTTTCCTTTCCAAAATCAATTTCAAATCCAATTCTCCCTTATTCAGAGAGAACATCAAACTCAAAACAAAATTTACCTCCAAGATTATTCTCTAAATTTATTTCGGAAACAAAACCAAATTCAACCTGCATCAAAATATTAGTATTGGAAAGAAACTCCTAGCAGTACCATAGGTAAGAAAATTAACAATACATCAAGATATTGACTTACCATTGATTTTCTATCTGTGATATCTTGAAGATACTGTGAATTCCACATGCTACTGGTGTCACTAAATGTTGATTTTCTACTTCCTTCTTGAGATTGCCTAAACCGCTGGTCAAGTACTCGCGCTTGAACTCGAACCAGAGCTTGCATACATCTGAGAGTCATTTTCGCTTGTTTGCGAACATTGTGACCTCTCACTAAAGCTTGCAATTTCACTAGACCTTTTAGTGCTTTTAGAGCCCTTCTTGCCTTACAATCACAACATAAGCAATTCATTTAATCAGCCAAGTTTCTCAAGTTTACATGTCTTGACAAATAGATAGTTTCCTATATTGGATAATCATAATTAATGTAAAAGAAACCATTCTTCTTTTGCTCATTTTGTACTTAAGACACGACTGTATCTGATGCTCATGTCTGATGTATACTATATGTATAATTCATGTGTAATATATGTATAACTACGTATAATCTATGTATTCCGGCTAGAAAATGGTAAATAGTGAATTTGGCCGGCTATTTATGTAACAACCCCTTTTTAAATTGAGCTTCATTTCTAAGAAATGTCTTCATTCTAAGGTCGGAGGAAATCAAAATCCAGATAGCATTCTTGATATGATTCAACAAATCTTCTTTGACAAAGGTGGTGTTCAGCCAATTTGTGCCACAGCTCGATAAGTAGATTATTTTATGGAGCACCTGCTACTTTTCACCAATATAAAGGGTATCGGGTAATTCTGTCTACCAAAAATTAAACAGATATAAAAAATCACCTAGAATTTTTGGATTGAATATTGTATATCTGTTGATACACATCTACAAGGCAAACAACAACTCAAGAGCAAATTAAAGATAGAATCAGAACTCATCACATACCAGATATCCCCTGAAAGCTGACTGAATTATAATTGCAGCCTGATGCTCTCTGTCCCCGGCATAAATAGGAGAACTATAGAATCTAGAAACAGGCGGTTTGGCCAGTCGAGCTATTTCTGCAGCTGCCCGAGCTGTGGCAACTGCAGCATGAGCCGCGGCTGCAGTTGCCACAGCCACCGCAATGGCATGCCTTTGGTCCGCTCCTTCTGCTGCAGGAGCGGACACATCATCATTCTCCAATTTAATCGTAGTCTGATGTGTTGTCCCATTTTCAAGATTTGTTGGCTTCCTGAAAAGCCATCTTCTCTTTTCCTTCTTCTGCATGAATTCAAAAACAAGAAAGTTAGCTACTATAGTAAACAATGGATCTAAAGGGCAGTCCGGTACAGTAAGCTCCTACAATACACGGAGTGGAGAATGGTCGGACCACAAGGTAAGCAGCCTTAACGTGCATTTCTGAAACGTAAAGGATGATTAACTAAACAACATAAAGCGAAAAAGAAGTGGGGTAGTGCCTTTTCTTCTTCATCTTCGTCAACATCCATAGGCTGATTATTATCATCTCTTCTTTTATTTTGTTTCTTCTTTTCAGGGTCTTTAGTAGGAGATCTAAAAGCTCTTTTAACAGCAGTCAACCAAGAAGATGAAGATCTTTCTTTCTTATTTCCCATGAAGAATTTAGTAAATGAAAAAATTGAGAGACAACTCAAAGAAATATATATGTTATTCTCAGGCTTTTTAAGTAGGAGGAAAAGTTATGAAGCAAAAGATACAACGACAAAATAAGACCAAAGTGAAAGAGAGAGATACACGCTAGCTTTGAATATGATGGATATATTTGCATTACGGAGCAGTTCTTTCTGGTACATTTTTGGGGCTAAAAGAGGCTTGGTCTTTATTTCCTTTTCGAGTCTACTAAATTCTTACTTACGTAAATTTCTTATTAAGTTGTGTTAGTTAGCGTTTGGCCATAAATTTTTAAATTTATTTTAAAAAATCTAATTTAGGTAAAATTTGATTTGAAGTTAAAAATGTATTTGGACACATCAAGACATATTTTCCAAATTTATTTTGGAAAAACATGTATATTATTAGGGATTTGACCCAAAACCAGCTATTGAGCTGATTTTGGGATTTGGAATATTGGCAAAATATAGGCAAAATCTATGGCCAAACATATAGTATTTGCCAAATAAAATTTAAATTTATTTTGACAAAATCTATAGCCAAACGGGTCCTTAGTTATAGGTAACTATTTATAAGAAGCCTAATAAGATAGCTTAAAAGATAAAGTAATATTTGCTACTTGTTTATATAAATGACACTAGGACTCGTTTGGTACGAGGATAAGAATACATTAATTTTTAAATTTGAGATGTATTTATCTAACATTTGGTTGGAAAAAATTGCGGTATAACTAATTTCGGGATTAATTATCCTAGAATTACAGTGCTATTTTTATCCATACGAGAAGATGAGACGACAATCTCAAAATAACTAAGCCCGAAATAATTAATCTTGAGTTAACTTATTTCCCAACAAACAACCCCTAATAATATAAAATTTCTTTGTACTATTCGTGTGTATGTGAATATCAATGCGTGAATTTATGTTATATAAGTAATAAATTTTTTTTTTTTTATAATCATTACTTCCTCTAAAATTCGAACTGCATCATTCTTTTTAGAATGAAGGAAGTATAATTTAACTTATTAATGTAGATTACTTAGCATTTATTTTATGTTACTAATTAATAGTACTCCTATTTAATCGAGTTTTCTACAATTATCTTTTAAGTCATGCACTTGTATAAAATTATTATACCGTTATGCATTAATCAATCCATATAACTTAATCCCGATTAATTCTCTATATATATAACTTAAATTTATCCTCTTTTTTTTTCTTCTTTAGTTTAATGTGGAGTATTCTTATTTTCTTGAGTATCTTATTTTGGGGTCAGATTTCTCTGGTTCCTGTAGGCTCCAGAGGACAATGACAGTAGTGGGGTGGTGTCAGAATTGGGAGAGAGAAAGTGGAGGTCAGCAGCTTTGAACACAAAAATTATTTTAAGGACAGGTTATCTAATCTAAAAGAGAGAGAGAGAAGAGTGACTGTGTACTGTGTCTGTTCAATGTTTTTAGATCTAAAAGTAAATAAATGAGTGAGAAAAGAGCACATTGAAGGCAGTGTGTAATGAGTTATTGAGACGATCGATTTCACGTTGTTGAAGAACTATCTAAATACCGAATTAACGTACCGAAATCAAAAAATTTGGTATTTAATATACAGTATTTTGGTATTTGATATGATATTTAGTTTAAGTTTTTTAAAATATTGGTATTAGGTATAGTATTTGGTATTTTAAAAAAAAATATAGAAATATTAATACCGTACTGAAATATATATTATATTACACAAAACACATATTATCAATTAGTATAACATAAATATAAAAATCTAAATTTTACTTTACTTTATTCTCTAACTTCATCAATTTACTCTAAACAAAACATGACATTACTAATAATCAAATATTCTTTTCTGTGCATTTTCTCTATTTTGGTCGATATTTGCTAGTTTTGGACGAAAATCTTGTCAACAAATATTTTTATTTTTGTATTTTTGAGTACTTTAATTAGGAATATTAGAGTCTATGACTCATGCATTAATTAGTATTCAAACCGAATAAACCGAAATCGAAAGAAGAAAAATCAAATCATACTGAATTTAATTAGGTGCGATATTGATATAAAATTTCTAGAAATCGAATACCAAAAATATCGAAACGAAATATCTAAATACCGTATTGTACCGACCGACCAACACCCCTACATCAACCTAAACTACCCTTGTGACCCTCACACTTTTCCTTTAGTATGCTTTTGGGACAAATCTTGTACTCACTCAAATTTGGGTATTTCCTTTGGAACTCAGATTCAGAGCCCGTTTGGATTGACTTATTTTACGTAAGGGTGAGCGTTCGAGAATTTTGAATTAAATATAAAATTTTGGTTTGGATTTTCGATTTTTGGATTGAAGAAATGACAATCCAAATCCAATCTAATAAGCTCGGATTGGATCGGATTTGTTCGGTTTTGGATTAATCGGGTTGGATATTTTGAATTTTCAGTTTTGAGCTTATAAGTTGACATGTTTCTTCTTTTTACAAAAATGAATATCCAAATGAAGTACTCATATTAAATTGCCTAAAAAGTTATTAATTCTCGCCGCAATCATCCAAATAAAGTATTCAAGTAATGAAATTACTATAAAAAAAGTACAACAGAGATATTAATACGGCCGATAAGTAGTAATAGTAAAACCATATCCAAATGAAAAGTATTCTGACAGTAATTTAGTAATTAATATTGCATATATGAAATAATATCTAATTGATAGGATGTTTAACTTATTATTATTGGCATATAGTTAATGGACTAAATATCAAGTATAAAATTTTTGGATTTTCGGATATCCAAAAATTCAAAGTACCAAAACCCACATCCAATCCAGAAATCCAAAAAATTTAAAATTAAATTCAAAATCCAATCCGTAATCTGAAAATCCAAACCAAAAATCTAAAAAATTCGAATTTCGGTTCGGATTTTGGGTTTGCCCAAACTATGCTCACCCCTAGTTTTAAGTGCTTTTAAGCCAAAATAGCTTTTAAGCCATTTGTAGTGTTTGGATAAAGTAAAAAAGTGCTTTTAAGCACTTGTTTTAGAGCTAAAATGACAAAAACAAGCTAAAAACAAAAAGCTAGAATTCCTAACTTATGACTTAAAAGTAACTTAAAACAAGCCCATCAAACGGGGCTCTAATTTTGGTTTGCGCCGTGTAAGCTCATTAAAGGGAAAAACGTTCCCTACAAGAAAAATTAAATACTAAACACTGAGTAAGAGCTTGTTTAGCTAAGTTTTTGGGAGGCCAAAAGTACCTTTTTTTTTCAAAAGGTACTTTTCGAAAAATGTAAGATGTTTGGCCAAGACGGAAAGTGCTTTTGAGCAGTAGCAAAAGCAGCTTTTTTTTTGTTTGTTTTTGGGAAAAGCTGCAAATGCTAGCTTCTTCCGAAAAGGCAAAAGCAAAAAATTAATTTATTCAAGAAAAAATAACTTTACAATCAATTGATATTTTCTAAAGTATTCCTCATTAACTTAATATTTCTCTTTTCCTTTTTCCAATTTATTTACCATACATTTCTTCTCTTTTATATTTCAATCATATATTTATTCTCTTTCTCCTATTCCGAAGCGTAGATTTTTAATTTATATTAAATAATATATTTTGATATATTTAAATTATCATGTAAACTGTAAGTAATACTATAAACTCAATGGTATTACTTTGGAATAACTATATTTTATAGTAAATAGAGTTTTAAATTTATATTTTTAATTTATATTTTATATTTTATATTTTAATTAATTTTTTATAACAAATACCTAAATTCATTTTTTTAAATAATACTAATTGCAAATTGAGCATTTACTGTTCTTTTTCATAATTTGATACTTAAAAGTATTTTTTTGAAAAAAATTGGTCAAACACAATGAACTTCCAAAAAACAATACTCAAATGAATTGGCCAAACACAAATTGTTATTTTACAAAAGTACTTTTTCAAAAAGTATTTTTGAACAAAAATACTTTTCAAAAGAAGCCATTTCTCGCAACTTGGCCAAATGGACTCTAAGAGCGGAAAGATTATATTCACCCACAATAATTGTTGGTGGTGTTATTTTCACTAACACACATATTTAGTAACTCTATTTATTAGCTTTGGTAAATGAAAATATTATCTGATATAAAACAATAAAAAAACAAGAGCAATATTGCAAAGAAAGAGAGAGAGAATTCTTATTGAATTTTGAGGTGATTTACAATGGGGTAAGATCCCTCTATTTATAGGGGAAAAATGACTTAGTCACAAAGTAAAACTCTCTACAAGATAGACATTCACTCTAAGTAGAATTCTATTCATAACACTCCCCCTTGAATGTCTACTCAATAAGTAATGTGCCTCATTAAAACCCTAATTAAAATAAAACCCAATGGGAAAAAATTCTAGAAAAAGAAAAAGCGTACACATGTTTAATAATACGCCTTTTGGTTGTCTCGTTAAAAACCTTGCAAGGAAAACTCGGTAAGACAAAACCTTTTAAGAGAAAAAAAGTACAATGCGTATTAACTCCCCCTCATGAGAGCATCAATTCACATCGTTGAGCCTTCGCATCCCAATCTTATGCACTAGCTTCTTGAAGGTTGATGTCGGTAGAGATTTTGTGAACAAATAAGCGATATTATCACTTGAACAAATTTGTTGCACATTGATATCACCATTCTTTTGAAGATCATGTGTGAAAAATAACTTTGGTGAAATGTGCTTTGTCCTATCTCATTTTATGAATCATCCCTTCAATTGGGCTATGCATGCTGCATTATCTTCATACAAAATCGTGAATAGTTTGTCACACATCAAACCACATTTGTCTCGAATAAAATGTATTATAGACCTCAACCACACACACACTCGACTTGCTTCATGCATAGCAATTATCTCATAATCGACGCCAGGCCTTTGTGAAAATCCTTGTGCAACAAGGCGTGCCTTATATCTTTGTACCTCATTTTCTCATTCCTCTTGCTTACAAAGACCCATTTATAACCAACAGGCTTAATACCATTAGGTGTTTGGACTACATACCCAAAAACTTTATATTTTGCAAGTGAACTCAACTCAGATTAGATTGCTTCTTACCATTTTGGCCAATCAAGTCTTTGTCGGCATTCTCCAATAGATTGAGGTTCAATATCCTCACTTTCTTGCATAATGCTAGATGCGATATTATATGCAAAGACATAATCTACCACTATATCCACTCGATTCAAATTTGTCTCAATATCAATTGGTTTTATTGATAGTTCCTTATTTCATGAGTCTCGGGCTCAGTGGTTTCTTCATGAATCTCAGAATTATTAAATCGTGGATTTCTTCACGAGATTCTTTCGTAGTGTCATTTTGATCATTTTTTTTTCTTTTTCTAAGATTTTGATCCTTAGAACCTAATGGTCTGCCACGTTTTAGGCGTACTTTTGACTCAGTAGCTATGACACTAGAAGATTATCCAATAGGGACATCAATACAGATTGGAACATTCTCTGCATGGATATGTGATTTTGTTATCCTTTTCAAATCCGTAAATGCGTCCGGCATTTGATTTGCTATTCTCCGTAAATGGATAATCTTTTGCACCTCTTTTTCACAAATAAAGGTACTTGGATCATGATGAGATAATGATGGATTTTTTCACAAAATTTTTCATTTGGTTTCACCAACTTCTCCCCCTAATTTTGGGAAAAGTGTCTCATTGAATCGACAGTCTGCAAATTGTGCAGTAAACAAATTCCCTGTTAATATTTCGAGGTAGCGAATAATCGAGGGCGATTCAAAACCAATATATATTTCTAACCTTCTTTGGGGACCCATTTTGGTGCGATATGGCGGTGCTACAGGCACATATACTCCGCAACCAAAAATTCTTAAATGGGATATATTAGGTTCATGACCCAAAATTAATTACAACGGGAAATATTTATGATAAATTATCGGTTTGAGACGAACTAGCATTGCTGCATGCAAAATGGCGTGACCCCAAACAGAAGTGAACAACCTCATTTTCATGAGTAACGGTCTTGCTATCAATTGCAGACATTTAATTAAAGACTCTGCCGGACCATTTTGAGTGTGAACATGAGCTACATGATGTTCCACTTTTATCCCAATTGATAAGCAATAATTATTAAATGCATGGGATGAAAACTCAGCAGCATTATCAAGTTTAATAGACTTAATTGGATTATCGGAAAATTGTGCCCGTTATCAAATTATTTGTGCCATTAATTTTGCAAACGCGAGGTTGCGAGATGACAATAGGCACACATGAGACCATCTAGAAGATGCATCTATCAAGACCATAAAATATCTAAAAGGACATAAAATAAAATTATTTTAATAAAGAATATATTATCCTTGAATATTAAGCAAACTGAAACATTATTTAAAACAAATACTAGAATTATATTTAATTAAATGAACTAACACTAATTCATAAAGTAATACTAATTGATACTAATGAGTACTGCTCATGTAAAGAGCAATGATTAAATGATGTTTATTAGTTACTACGAATATATAAAAATAAAAATCGAACTACTCAATCATCTTTAACCAGAGATCCTTTACCGAACAAGTGGTCTATTTTCCCATCAAGGTGCTCAAAGAAATCTGCCACATCCAAGTGGGTGATGTCAAATCATTGTCAGAGACAAAATTGGCTTCGGGGCCTTTATTCTTTAGAGATGCTTGATAAAGCTCAACCAAATATCTTGGCACACGATAAATATTTGCCCAACGCCCTTTTCTACCTCAATGATAACATTCAATTCCTGAACTATTTGCCTTTGGCTTCTCATCTTTCCCTTTCCACTTTTGGTGGTTATTTTTCTTTGGAGGGTGATTAACACCAGAAAAATTTCTTCCTTGTCCATGGCCACGGCCACGGCCACGACCACGACCAAGAACAGGCCGCGACCTTTTTCATGCTTAGCATAATAGGAATACACCTCATCCACTTCAGGCAATGGTATAGACCCAGTGAGTCTATTTTCGTGATTTCTCATGAGCAACTTGTTATTTCGTTCAGCCACAAGAAGAAGAGAAATCAACTTAGAGTACTTCTTGAAATCTTTCTCTCTGTATCGATGTTGCAAGACCATATTGGAGGCATGAAATGTTGTGAACGTTTTTTCAAGCATATCATAATCAGTGATAGTATCTCCACAGAGTTTCAATTTAGAAGTAATTCTGAACATTGCAGAATTATATTCGCCCAATCATATCGTGCTTGTGGAAGAGTGACCAACTTTAGGTTGTCATATCTTTCCTTTAAGCCATTCCACAAAATAAGTGGATTTTTGACTGTGAGATATTCTATTTTCAACCCTTCATCAAGGTGATAGTGCAAGAAAATCAAGGGGATTTCAGCATCTAACACCCATGTCATATAGTTCTTGCCCGAAATTTCAAGAGCAACGAACTTTCTTTTCATAATATCAGTCATAACGAAAAGAGGAGAAAAGTTATACCTTAGTCTTCTCAAAAAGCTTCTTGAGACGGTAGAGTCTCGAGCTGATAACGTGATATAAAATAATAAAAGAACAAGAGCAATATTGCAGAGAAAGAGAGAGAGGATTCTTATTGAATTTTGGGGTGATTTACAATGGGGTAAGACCCCTTTATTGATAGAGAAAAAATGACTTAGTCACAAAGTAAAACACTCTACAAGATAGACATTCACTCTAAGTAGAATTCTATTCACAACATTATCTAATTTGTTTTATTTTTCCTGAAATTTTAAGCTTTTGGTGTGTTTTTGGAATGAAACAAAATATATTTTCAATTTTTTCATATTTTATTGACTTAAATATTTTAAAAAATATTTTTCAAAGCTCTTTTTCAACCTTCTCCATCCTAGCCCTACCACCCCCAACACCCACCCCTCTTCCCGTCCCCATTTCCCACCCCTGCCCCACCACCAACCCTTATCTCTTACCCCTCGCCCAGCCCCAGCCCCACCCCTATCCTTAGTACCACCACCCTAGCCCCTAGACTCCCACCTATCACCCTCCTCCATCCTTACCTATTTCATCTCTCATAACGTTTGCTTAAATTATATATTTAAAAAAATATTTTTTAATATCTATCAAACATCAGATAATGAGTAAGAAAATTATTTATTTTAAAAAAAAAAAGTATTTTCTAGAAAAACCTTTTGCTTCATACCACGCATACGCTTAAGCTTTTATAATTTCTCATATCTTGATTGATCGTTAAAGTCACCTCTAATTGGATGCAGCTCTCACATTTCTTTTAGCTTTCTTCCACCTTCTTTTCTCCCACTATGGCACAACTCCTCCAACCAAAAAAGAAATTCTGGTTACCTCTCATGGTGTCACGTGATACCCCCATTTACCAAGGCATTTGTATATGTATTTTATTTGCTACTTGTTTACTCAATCATTATTTAATGCTTTATATTATATCTTTTTCTCTGAATTCTGATTCAGATTTGTTTCTTTTCATTTTCTTAATGAAGAATTCTGTTGCTGAAGTACAAGCATGGCAATCTCCTTCCAAATTTAATTCCTCTACATTGATAGTATAAAAAAATATTTACATTATAAAATCATTAGAAAGGTATAATAACAATTATCCGTAACTAGTGAAATTAATTATTCCCTCTAGTTCAAATTATTTATCGTATTTTTATTTTACACGCCTCTTAAAAAAATAATAATTATGAGATATTTGTGTCTATTTTACCCTTATTTATTTCTTATTAGTATTTGAACAATCATAGTATTACGCAACAGTTGAGGTGTTTATAGTCATCAAGAGCAATTACTATTAAGGCTAAAATGAGAAACAATAATTAAAATTGTCTTCAATGTCTAAAATGAAAATATTTTCGATAACTATTTTTAAAAATCACGATAAAGCTCAAATTATTAGTGATATAAATTAATTCCTTTCTCAAACAAAATACAGGCACACAATTCCAAATTCATTTGGGCTCAGGTTGCTTTGTTTTTGTTTGCTTTGAGAGGAGAATTGGAATTTAATAAAGTTGGCGCGGGCTCAAAGTACAACTGTACTACTATTACAGACTGGTCAAAGTCCAAACTGGTATTTTGATTAAAAAAGTTCCAAAAATCGTAGGACATACACATTATTTGAGAATCCTGTTGCTCCAATCTGTCAATGGCCATGGTGTTATGCTCATGTAATTATACTCCCAAAATGAGAGGCAGGTGTGAAGCCGTGAAATTAGAGGCGGAATCAAANTTGAGCTTATAAGTTGACATGTTTCTTCTTTTTACAAAAATGAATATCCAAATGAAGTACTCATATTAAATTGCCTAAAAAGTTATTAATTCTCGCCGCAATCATCCAAATAAAGTATTCAAGTAATGAAATTACTATAAAAAAAGTACAACAGAGATATTAATACGGCCGATAAGTAGTAATAGTAAAACCATATCCAAATGAAAAGTATTCTGACAGTAATTTAGTAATTAATATTGCATATATGAAATAATATCTAATTGATAGGATGTTTAACTTATTATTATTGGCATATAGTTAATGGACTAAATATCAAGTATAAAATTTTTGGATTTTCGGATATCCAAAAATTCAAAGTACCAAAACCCACATCCAATCCAGAAATCCAAAAAATTTAAAATTAAATTCAAAATCCAATCCGTAATCTGAAAATCCAAACCAAAAATCTAAAAAATTCGAATTTCGGTTCGGATTTTGGGTTTGCCCAAACTATGCTCACCCCTAGTTTTAAGTGCTTTTAAGCCAAAATAGCTTTTAAGCCATTTGTAGTGTTTGGATAAAGTAAAAAAGTGCTTTTAAGCACTTGTTTTAGAGCTAAAATGACAAAAACAAGCTAAAAACAAAAAGCTAGAATTCCTAACTTATGACTTAAAAGTAACTTAAAACAAGCCCATCAAACGGGGCTCTAATTTTGGTTTGCGCCGTGTAAGCTCATTAAAGGGAAAAACGTTCCCTACAAGAAAAATTAAATACTAAACACTGAGTAAGAGCTTGTTTAGCTAAGTTTTTGGGAGGCCAAAAGTACCTTTTTTTTTCAAAAGGTACTTTTCGAAAAATGTAAGATGTTTGGCCAAGACGGAAAGTGCTTTTGAGCAGTAGCAAAAGCAGCTTTTTTTTTGTTTGTTTTTGGGAAAAGCTGCAAATGCTAGCTTCTTCCGAAAAGGCAAAAGCAAAAAATTAATTTATTCAAGAAAAAATAACTTTACAATCAATTGATATTTTCTAAAGTATTCCTCATTAACTTAATATTTCTCTTTTCCTTTTTCCAATTTATTTACCATACATTTCTTCTCTTTTATATTTCAATCATATATTTATTCTCTTTCTCCTATTCCGAAGCGTAGATTTTTAATTTATATTAAATAATATATTTTGATATATTTAAATTATCATGTAAACTGTAAGTAATACTATAAACTCAATGGTATTACTTTGGAATAACTATATTTTATAGTAAATAGAGTTTTAAATTTATATTTTTAATTTATATTTTATATTTTATATTTTAATTAATTTTTTATAACAAATACCTAAATTCATTTTTTTAAATAATACTAATTGCAAATTGAGCATTTACTGTTCTTTTTCATAATTTGATACTTAAAAGTATTTTTTTGAAAAAAATTGGTCAAACACAATGAACTTCCAAAAAACAATACTCAAATGAATTGGCCAAACACAAATTGTTATTTTACAAAAGTACTTTTTCAAAAAGTATTTTTGAACAAAAATACTTTTCAAAAGAAGCCATTTCTCGCAACTTGGCCAAATGGACTCTAAGAGCGGAAAGATTATATTCACCCACAATAATTGTTGGTGGTGTTATTTTCACTAACACACATATTTAGTAACTCTATTTATTAGCTTTGGTAAATGAAAATATTATCTGATATAAAACAATAAAAAAACAAGAGCAATATTGCAAAGAAAGAGAGAGAGAATTCTTATTGAATTTTGAGGTGATTTACAATGGGGTAAGATCCCTCTATTTATAGGGGAAAAATGACTTAGTCACAAAGTAAAACTCTCTACAAGATAGACATTCACTCTAAGTAGAATTCTATTCATAACACTCCCCCTTGAATGTCTACTCAATAAGTAATGTGCCTCATTAAAACCCTAATTAAAATAAAACCCAATGGGAAAAAATTCTAGAAAAAGAAAAAGCGTACACATGTTTAATAATACGCCTTTTGGTTGTCTCGTTAAAAACCTTGCAAGGAAAACTCGGTAAGACAAAACCTTTTAAGAGAAAAAAAGTACAATGCGTATTAACTCCCCCTCATGAGAGCATCAATTCACATCGTTGAGCCTTCGCATCCCAATCTTATGCACTAGCTTCTTGAAGGTTGATGTCGGTAGAGATTTTGTGAACAAATAAGCGATATTATCACTTGAACAAATTTGTTGCACATTGATATCACCATTCTTTTGAAGATCATGTGTGAAAAATAACTTTGGTGAAATGTGCTTTGTCCTATCTCATTTTATGAATCATCCCTTCAATTGGGCTATGCATGCTGCATTATCTTCATACAAAATCGTGAATAGTTTGTCACACATCAAACCACATTTGTCTCGAATAAAATGTATTATAGACCTCAACCACACACACACTCGACTTGCTTCATGCATAGCAATTATCTCATAATCGACGCCAGGCCTTTGTGAAAATCCTTGTGCAACAAGGCGTGCCTTATATCTTTGTACCTCATTTTCTCATTCCTCTTGCTTACAAAGACCCATTTATAACCAACAGGCTTAATACCATTAGGTGTTTGGACTACATACCCAAAAACTTTATATTTTGCAAGTGAACTCAACTCAGATTAGATTGCTTCTTACCATTTTGGCCAATCAAGTCTTTGTCGGCATTCTCCAATAGATTGAGGTTCAATATCCTCACTTTCTTGCATAATGCTAGATGCGATATTATATGCAAAGACATAATCTACCACTATATCCACTCGATTCAAATTTGTCTCAATATCAATTGGTTTTATTGATAGTTCCTTATTTCATGAGTCTCGGGCTCAGTGGTTTCTTCATGAATCTCAGAATTATTAAATCGTGGATTTCTTCACGAGATTCTTTCGTAGTGTCATTTTGATCATTTTTTTTTCTTTTTCTAAGATTTTGATCCTTAGAACCTAATGGTCTGCCACGTTTTAGGCGTACTTTTGACTCAGTAGCTATGACACTAGAAGATTATCCAATAGGGACATCAATACAGATTGGAACATTCTCTGCATGGATATGTGATTTTGTTATCCTTTTCAAATCCGTAAATGCGTCCGGCATTTGATTTGCTATTCTCCGTAAATGGATAATCTTTTGCACCTCTTTTTCACAAATAAAGGTACTTGGATCATGATGAGATAATGATGGATTTTTTCACAAAATTTTTCATTTGGTTTCACCAACTTCTCCCCCTAATTTTGGGAAAAGTGTCTCATTGAATCGACAGTCTGCAAATTGTGCAGTAAACAAATTCCCTGTTAATATTTCGAGGTAGCGAATAATCGAGGGCGATTCAAAACCAATATATATTTCTAACCTTCTTTGGGGACCCATTTTGGTGCGATATGGCGGTGCTACAGGCACATATACTCCGCAACCAAAAATTCTTAAATGGGATATATTAGGTTCATGACCCAAAATTAATTACAACGGGAAATATTTATGATAAATTATCGGTTTGAGACGAACTAGCATTGCTGCATGCAAAATGGCGTGACCCCAAACAGAAGTGAACAACCTCATTTTCATGAGTAACGGTCTTGCTATCAATTGCAGACATTTAATTAAAGACTCTGCCGGACCATTTTGAGTGTGAACATGAGCTACATGATGTTCCACTTTTATCCCAATTGATAAGCAATAATTATTAAATGCATGGGATGAAAACTCAGCAGCATTATCAAGTTTAATAGACTTAATTGGATTATCGGAAAATTGTGCCCGTTATCAAATTATTTGTGCCATTAATTTTGCAAACGCGAGGTTGCGAGATGACAATAGGCACACATGAGACCATCTAGAAGATGCATCTATCAAGACCATAAAATATCTAAAAGGACATAAAATAAAATTATTTTAATAAAGAATATATTATCCTTGAATATTAAGCAAACTGAAACATTATTTAAAACAAATACTAGAATTATATTTAATTAAATGAACTAACACTAATTCATAAAGTAATACTAATTGATACTAATGAGTACTGCTCATGTAAAGAGCAATGATTAAATGATGTTTATTAGTTACTACGAATATATAAAAATAAAAATCGAACTACTCAATCATCTTTAACCAGAGATCCTTTACCGAACAAGTGGTCTATTTTCCCATCAAGGTGCTCAAAGAAATCTGCCACATCCAAGTGGGTGATGTCAAATCATTGTCAGAGACAAAATTGGCTTCGGGGCCTTTATTCTTTAGAGATGCTTGATAAAGCTCAACCAAATATCTTGGCACACGATAAATATTTGCCCAACGCCCTTTTCTACCTCAATGATAACATTCAATTCCTGAACTATTTGCCTTTGGCTTCTCATCTTTCCCTTTCCACTTTTGGTGGTTATTTTTCTTTGGAGGGTGATTAACACCAGAAAAATTTCTTCCTTGTCCATGGCCACGGCCACGGCCACGACCACGACCAAGAACAGGCCGCGACCTTTTTCATGCTTAGCATAATAGGAATACACCTCATCCACTTCAGGCAATGGTATAGACCCAGTGAGTCTATTTTCGTGATTTCTCATGAGCAACTTGTTATTTCGTTCAGCCACAAGAAGAAGAGAAATCAACTTAGAGTACTTCTTGAAATCTTTCTCTCTGTATCGATGTTGCAAGACCATATTGGAGGCATGAAATGTTGTGAACGTTTTTTCAAGCATATCATAATCAGTGATAGTATCTCCACAGAGTTTCAATTTAGAAGTAATTCTGAACATTGCAGAATTATATTCGCCCAATCATATCGTGCTTGTGGAAGAGTGACCAACTTTAGGTTGTCATATCTTTCCTTTAAGCCATTCCACAAAATAAGTGGATTTTTGACTGTGAGATATTCTATTTTCAACCCTTCATCAAGGTGATAGTGCAAGAAAATCAAGGGGATTTCAGCATCTAACACCCATGTCATATAGTTCTTGCCCGAAATTTCAAGAGCAACGAACTTTCTTTTCATAATATCAGTCATAACGAAAAGAGGAGAAAAGTTATACCTTAGTCTTCTCAAAAAGCTTCTTGAGACGGTAGAGTCTCGAGCTGATAACGTGATATAAAATAATAAAAGAACAAGAGCAATATTGCAGAGAAAGAGAGAGAGGATTCTTATTGAATTTTGGGGTGATTTACAATGGGGTAAGACCCCTTTATTGATAGAGAAAAAATGACTTAGTCACAAAGTAAAACACTCTACAAGATAGACATTCACTCTAAGTAGAATTCTATTCACAACATTATCTAATTTGTTTTATTTTTCCTGAAATTTTAAGCTTTTGGTGTGTTTTTGGAATGAAACAAAATATATTTTCAATTTTTTCATATTTTATTGACTTAAATATTTTAAAAAATATTTTTCAAAGCTCTTTTTCAACCTTCTCCATCCTAGCCCTACCACCCCCAACACCCACCCCTCTTCCCGTCCCC
>MU680492.1:207325-221028 GCA_026770625.1 Nicotiana glauca | reverse complement strand
ATATATATATATATATATATATATATATATATATATATATATTAAATTTATAAATACAAATACAAAATTCAAAAAAAAAAAAATTATTGAATTTGTCCAAACCCGTACCCAATATATTATAGCTCCGCCATGAACTTATTCTTAAATCTTAATACTTCCTCTGTTTCAATTTAGATGATACACTTTCCTTATTAATCCATTCCAAAAAGAATTATATATTTTTACAATTGAAAATAATTCAACTTTAAACTCTTTATTTTATTCATTTTACCAAGCTTTTATAACCACACAAATGTCATGGTACCACAAACCTTTTATTCTTTTAAGATCATAAATTTTAAAAGTCTTTTTTTTTCTTAAACTCTATGCCGAGTCAAACTGGATAATCTAAATGGAGACAAGTAGGAGGACAAGCACCTAGTGTAAGCGGAAACCTTTATCTGTTAGGATCGGGAATCCGGTAATGCGGAATTTAGCCAAACAAAGTTATAATGACAATAACAAAGATAATACAAGTTGATAATAACGGTAATTGAAGCAGATAAAGGAGATACAAATTTAATGTGGTTCGATCGAGGTGACATACGTCCACGAACGGAGAGAAACAATTTACTATAACAACTGGCATACAAAATATATGCCAAGAGAATATCCAAAATAACAAAATTAGAGATGAAACTTTAATTATCCAAAATATATCCCCAAGAGAATAACCTCGCCACAATCACTCACAAAGAAGTGATTCACTCAAAGTGTTTCCTAACACTAACTCTATGGAATATAACAAAGCTCTCTATTACAAGAATACTCAAAATGAGCTATTAATCAAAATGTGGGATAATTCAAATAGAGTAAGATGACCAATATTTATAGAGCAAAGTTCTTGGTCATCAAATAAAGAAAAAAAAATAAAAGAAAATACTTTTATTTTTCGGCTCCAAGCTAGAATACTTTAGCTCTAAGTTTAAATACTTTGACTCCAAATTTGCTATGGACAAATTTAGGCCGTATCTTACATTATCGTAGATTTTATTTTCACAATACTATCAAAGAGAGGAAAAAATCAAAAGTTCAAATCTTTTTTGGCGGTGGCGGATATGAAATCCAGCTTAACCTATGCTCCAACCAATGACAAGGCAAAAGGGGCATCTGTTTTTGCTATTACAAACTACTGTAGTAAACTTCGCAAGAATTTCAATGCGGACCTTTTAATTGCAAAAATTTCTTTTTTTTTTGGTTACCTAATGGGTATCCGATATTCGCATTCGAGTCCGACTACATCCAAATTCACGCCGTATAGAACCTTTTCGAGGGGAAGCACTCCCTACCATGAATTTGCAAAAATTGTAATGCAGAACTTTCCTTGATCTCAAACATAACTTCAATTTAAGAATAATTCTAAACCATATTCATGGTAAATTTGAATCTTTTCTCTCGAAAATTTGAATACATGGAGTTGAATAATTTCGTATAGGACCTATACTAATGGCAAGAACAAAAACGAAATAATTTTTTTTTGGTTTTTCATTCGGTGTCCGATACTCATATGCCTAACAAAATTTGGAGTTTCATCGAAAAGTCTCATATTAGGGGTAAAACGCTCCCTACCAAAGATGATTCTATACCCAGGGCTCGAATCCGAAATCTCTGATTAATGATGGAGGAGTACTTACAATTTCACCACAACCTTTGTTGGTTATAAAAAATAATTTTTTAATAGTAAGAATATGATCGACCAAAAATAAAGGGCAAAATAGAATAATTTCAGATTCTACAAGGAAAAATTTGGACTATCTTCCGATTATAAATGTGAAGCAATACTTGTGTCTATTTGATATTGCCTCTTAAGTTATTTTTTTTATCGAATGATCGATTAGTTTATATAGTTTATGTTACCCTTTTTTTCTTTCTTTTTCAGAACGTCATTTTGTATCGAGTGAAGTTTAAGTTACGCTCTTGTTCCTTACCTTATCCGACTGCAGTGCCAGAAAACACGTATTGTATCAATGAAACGATTATAAAAGAGGGTTTTCTTAGAAATTAATATACAGTCTTATTTAATAAACTAGTAAGGATAGCTCGTACGCACGGGCCCAATAATTGCATGCTCAGGGGTAGACCTAGAGTGTTGATTACCGGTTTGATCGAATCCTATAAGTTTGATACAAATCATGTATTTGGATATGTACAAATATTAGTTTAGACGATAAATTAAAAAATTAGATATACACTTTAAATTCTAGCTCTGCCTCCAAATATGCTAGATATTCGATTATAATTTCTTCTTGTTATGGGGAAAACTTCTATTAAAATCCATCATCAAAGGATCCTAGAATTAATTTTATATTACTTGAAATCATATACAAGGAAAGGGTATCATAATTTTGTTGGTCTCTACTATCAGCTGAAAATCAAATTGTAAAAGTAGCTTGCTTCGTGATCGAGTTCATTAATTAGCATAAATAAATTTTTTGTCTAACTTATATGCTGTTATTTAAAATGGTCGTGCATAGGTTCTCTGGTAATGATGTTTCACATTCAAAAAGTATCATTTAATATTTCGACACATGTAAGTAAGAAAATTGTTTAATAATATTAATATAAAATTAATTAACTTTGTGGTCCTTTGTATTTTATTTTGAGATTTATAAAATTTTATTTATGAGAAAACCAATAGATATATGCATTCCGTTGTTGACTTTAACAATTCATCCTCTAGTTATAAGAGCCTAAAGGAAATGAGTAAGAACTCCATAGTAGCTACTTTGTCCTTTTTGGATATTTTGACAATGCAAATTTTAATATTGAAAAAATAGTTAAAAGATGTTAGCTCATTAATTAAATTGAAAAATACAAATGAAGCTTAGTTGTGGCCAAAGAAAGTAATATAATTTCCAACTGACTACAAATACAACGCCCGAACTAAAGAATTCAAGCAGATCGCCCTTGTGTTTCTTATATTATCCTTCAGATAACCTTATGTTGCAACCTGGTCGAAATTTGAATATCGATATTGATAATCACAGGATATGACAACAAAATGATATATTTATCCTCTCCAAAGTTTTTATTAAAGTCTTAAACAATAAGGTTAAATTTTGAGATAAGAGTTTATTCAAATTTTTCTAGTATAAAAGTAAATTAAATATATGTTTGAAATATACGATGATATTTCATTTTTAGTCTAATAGGATGATGATGACATCTACTAGCAGAAATATATTCACTAAACAATTTCATTATTATTTAATTTCACATTACAATTCAAGCATTATAATTTTCATATAACTATGTGAACCAACGACTCCTTAGATTACACCTTTTAAAATTCTATGAGCAGCAGTTTAATAAATAAATTTATATAGCGCGGTATTTATGCATAACTTAATTTTAAATCATTTTAGTGTTAATTGGTCGAGCAATTTATGTGTTTCCCTTGAAATTTCTATCTACAAGTTTAGTTTTCTTAATTTATTATAGATTTGTGCTGCATTTTGTGATTCAATGTTACTAAATTTGTGAATTCTTCAAATAAAATTAGTTAATTTGTAAAAAATGAGTTGCCATCATATCATTTATTTCATTAATAAAATCATTACGTATTATTTATTACATTAGAGTAGCATGTGAAAAGATTAGTTAGAAATGGAGAGAGTACATATAGGTGTAATAAAAGTAAGGCGAAATACATAAACGGCCTCTTCAAGTTGTCCTCAACGGTCAGTCAGACACCTCAACTGACCTTTTTATCATTTAAACACTTCAAGTGGCTATTAACTGTACCAAATAGACACCTCATAGTGACATGGCAAGTAACGTGCATTTTAGTTACAGTTGAGCGCGTGAGTCTTTTATCAGACTTGTTTTCTCTTATTTTTAGAATTAAGTTAAATTTTGTGCCTGGGTCCCATACCACATTAACATATTTGCCCACACCTTTGAACGATCAAACCAGTATTTTTTCACCCAAATTTCATATGAACCTTCCTCACCCCAACATTATTATCTCCACCACCTTAAACCACCACCTTCCATCGTAAATTCGCCACCAATATTTCAACCTGGATGCAAAAACTATTTAAAAAAAAAACAGAAACTCGCATCGAGAATGTTTCGTCAATAGTGATATAACTCACGTGTATTTCATTATCTCAAATCTGCCAGAGTTCATCGCCCGCGGACTGTTTATACTAGCTGCTATTGCTAGTCGAAAATGGAGCCTTGCCGGCGAATACGGCTGGTCATTTATTGTTTCTCTCTCTGTTTCTACTAACACCTAAAATAAGTTGAGTTGGTAAGTTGGTTTGCTGATAAAGAGCGAAATTAGAAAAGTGGTTGGGAGAATAAGGAATTTGTGAAGTCCCATTTTCTTTTCTTTGTGGCTGTTGCTCTATTACATATAAATCGTTAATTATTGGAGTATTTTCTGTCCTACAATGGCGTTGGCTCTACAAAATCAGGGACAAGAGAGAGATAGGAGGTGAGAGGGAGATGGGGCGGAAGGAAGAAGAAGAAGAATAGGGTTGGGCGTTGGGAAATCTGCTGGTGTGCTAAAAATTTAAAAAGGGTTTATTTTTCCTTTTTTAATGTATTTCTTTGTTAATAACAAATATCAAATTTTTTAATTATAAATTATACGTGTCATTGTTTAATTAGTTCGTTTGACACGTCATTGGCAAGTGTAACTCACACATCTGGTCTGCTGCACTCGGGTGTCTATTTGGTATAGTTAATAGCTACTTGAAGTGTTTAAATGATAAAAGGGTCAGTTGAGGTGTCTGGATGACCGTTGAGGACAACTTAAAGGGGTCGTTTATGTATTTCGCTTAAAAGTAATGGTAATATTTGAAATTTGAGTTTTAGAAGTACTTGCCATAATTACTTTTTATTTGTTTGCAGCTATAATAGGCAAGAGAAAGCCTAGAGAGAAGATAGTTCTCTCAGTGTGACCACGTGTCCACTATAAAAAGCAAATAGTGAATGAGATGTGAATGAAAATTCAGATGGGGTCCACATATTCAAGGTTAAAATGTCTGTATGATAAAAGAAAAGCAAAACAACTACAGTAACACCCTTCATGGACCAATGAAAATAACGAATTCAGAATGAAAAAATCTGTGATTTCAAAAATACCAGGCATGTTGACGGAGATCTCCTTGCTTTCCCTCTTATTAGATATGGAAAATAGGTAAGTACGTCAGTAATAAATTAATAAATAAATAAATTCATCTACTTGTTGAAAATGTAGATATGGCGCAATTTTTCACTCTAGTGCAATAACTTTTGATGTTGTGATAGAAAGAAATTAAAAGACATATATGTATAGGCCAAAATATGGCCTAAGGATATTTAGTGTAATACAACATTAAGGAAAGAGTCGATCGAGATCAACCGGGAGGCAGCAAGATTTATGGCCGAGATGTCAACCATGATCGAGGTCGAGCATTGTATAAAGAATAATAACAACTAGTATTTGAAATAGGATATTAAAGAAAATATTCTAAGCACTTGTACTATTAGAGTTTGTTATGGACATGCCTTGTATAAATAGAAAAGGAGATAATGGGATAGGGCATGTAATATTCACTTGATAAGAACACTGTTCAGGAGAAGATTCTCTCTCTTTAACAAAGATACAAACTTTACCTTTTCATCAATATTGTTATTCACTTTACTCCTTATTTTTCCATCAGATCCGAGAATAGTTCGAACATTCTAGGATTTGTCTGTCACTCATTATTATCAGGAGGAACAATCATATACCTCATTCATTATCGGGTGAATCATTCCCCCTATTTACTTAAATGTCATTTATTGTTATTTATTACTAGTTACTCCTCCATTATTGTTCATACCGTTTGAAATATTAAATGTGTGTTACTTTCAATCTCCCATTGACCATGTCTTACAGTATCCGTGCTTTTCAGTTCTATATCTAGAGATATTATTGTTAACTAAGTTTGACCCTTCATTACATAAAATTTAATAGATTAATAGAAAGTTTATACTTTTTAGTCAAATAATTTGGCGCCGTCTGTGCGAATTTTCTAGTTAAAGTTTTAGTTTCTTCTAGATCTACAACTAACATCGATTTCTAAAAAAAACCAAGAACAAGATCTCCCCTTTCCTTGTATATACAGATATGATATGGCATGTAACAGGGAAGAAAGAACGAGGATAATGGGCGACCTCACAACCAACCTCTTGAACACCATCAATGAGATTTCTAAAACAGAGGGCGAGGATAGAAAACCCAATGTTTTCCCAGGCGAGGCGGATCACCTCCTTCTCACTGTAGCATCACAACATTTCTCGGTAAAGGAGCTTCCACGTCCGTTGTGGAAGAGACGCCACTAACAGTAAAAAATCTTCTCGAGGCTTGGCTAACTAACACACTAACCAGCATCCTTCACAAGTCCTCTCAGGATACGATGGCAGAAAATACAAGGATTTGTGTTATACCACCAGCGGGCGAGCAACGTGACGCGTTCCCTCTTCCAACGGCAGGTATTGCTCATAACGTCGTTAATAGTGCAGGTGACGACACCCTCGCAGCCATTTTGAAAAAGATGGGGGAAATGGAGAACGAGAACAAAGCACTTCGGAACCAAATGAGAGAACATCAAGAAAGGGTCGATAAGATACCAGGTTCCCCTAATCTCTTGCCAAAGAGAGATGCTGGCCGGTTTGTTGAGAAACCATACAGTGATGAAGCCGCCTCGCATGCCATACCAAAGACCTTTAAATTGGTGCCCTACCTGAAAATATAGGATGGTAATACCGATCTTAAGGACCATGTAACTCACTAGTCACCACCGTTAAAAGAAATGACTTCGCCATGGAACAAGTATCCTCCATTTTGTTGAAAAGATTCAGTGAGATCCTCACTGGAGGAGCATTAACATGGTATTCACAGCTACCTGCACGTTCCATTGAAACATTCGAAGAAATGCCCGACAAGTTCGTAACGGCCCATGCCGGGGCCAAAAAGGTAGAGGTGAGAGTAAACGACATATTCGCTATCAGATAGTCATCGTGAGAAGGATTGCAGGACTTCCTTGCCCAATTCAACCGAGAAAGAATGACCTTACCAAATATATCAGAAGGAATGGGTGTCGCAACTTTCCAGAACGGGCTGAGTAGAAATGGTTCAAGGCTGACTAGAAAGTTATTAAGTCGGCATATAAAGTACCCCCAACTACTTTAAATGAAATACACAATGCATATTATGCCAAGGTCCAAGCAGACGAGGATGACTTTAATGGGCCAACTCTTCAACTGACATCGGTATAAGCCAAATCTAGGAAAGATCGACAAAATGATATTGGGAGGGACCTCGTAGCTCTACGACCCAATAGGGAACGACATCTACTATATGTCAGGATCGCCATCACATCCTCTCAGCGCCACGATGAGGGCCCATCCCACCCAAGAGCAGGGACTTACCGGAACGAAAAGGTATGCCCCCCATTATCTGCTCATAATTTTATATGTCACCTACATAAATAGTCTACACCTTGGAGAAGCTCGAAACTAAGGTGAAATGGCCACAAAAGATGAGGTCAGATCCGAATACTAGAAATCAGATGCCCTTTACAAGATCAACCAAGAGCGAGGATGCAAAACCCGAGATTGCATCGCCCTAATATAAGAGGATGTAAACATGCTATGACAGAGACACCTCAAAGAGTTGCTGATCGACCGAGGAAGAACCAATTCGCTAGAGGATGTGAACAACATCAAGGACCACCGAAGCCACCATCGCCTACCTGCACCGTCCAAATAATCATAGGCGACATTGATGATGACTTTATCAACAGTGTGAAATTCACCACAACCCACAAGCTCAAACGTTCAATCACCCATGAACGGTATGACGAACTCAAAGAAAGTATCATCTTCTATAAGTTAGATACCAACAATTTGGCTTTTCCTTATTATGATGCCTAATTATCACTTTACGAATTTTAGATACCGATGTGAGATGCATTATGGTAGACGTTGGAAGCGGTGCTTGCATTATCCACCCTCGAGTACTTATAAAAATGAAACTCAAGGATAAGAAAGTTCCATGCTGCATCGCTCTAACGGGTTTTAACAATGCAGTTGAACGAACATCCATCATGATCACGCTCTCCATTCTAGCTGGTGGAGTCACTCTGGAAACTACATTCCATATCATGAACCAAGGCATAACATACAATGCCATAATAGGGTGACAATGGCTACACACCATGAGAGCCATCCCCTCCAGCTTGTACCAAGTTATTAAATTTCTAACTCCATGGGGAATTTTTAGTACAAGGGGAACATCGCACATCCTGAGAATGCTATTGCATCGCTCTAGACTGTATGGTCACTAAACAAATGATGATCAAAGAAAAAAGGCATAGTAATCAAACTGGGTCGAGGTCAGACGAGGACGTCATCAAATACCCTGATACGATCGAAGCCATAGAATTGACCATAGAAAACCTCAATCCCGTTCAATTAGATGGCAATGACCACAGCAAGAAAGCTTACATTGGTTGAAAGATTCAAGAACCAGGTAAATTTCGTCAATTCTTAACATATAACGCAAACAAGTTTGCTTTTAGCCATGTAGATATGCCAGGTATCCCAAAGTAAATCTCCATGCATAAGCTGAACGTCGACCTACTCCACCCCCTGTTAAGATAGGTCCGGCATAAGTTTAACTCCGCGATCAATGATGTGGTACACAAAGAGGTCAAAATATTGGAAAACGGCTCCATCAGGGAGTCAAAATACCCCCAATGGGTTGCCAATGTGGTCATTGTTGTCCCGGCCCAAACCTAGGGAGGCGTGGATGGAAACCAATGCCGTACTGGCCCGAGCAAACCACTCTATAACTTGATTTTTGTAACTATCATGGGTCAATATGGCCACAACTCGTAATGTATAACTATAAGTGGGTAAACACTGTATTAATGAACCATCGTTCTTAAAACATGAATATATATGGGCTGTCAAGGCCTCTGAAATACTGTACAAAATGAACCTCTATCTACAAATGCTCTAAGATTATTCAACATAAAATGGGACATTGCCCCTGCCAAACCATAAGTTCCTAGCATAACTCTAACACGATGACTTATAGACTCGGCTGCACTCCGAATGAAGTGGAGTATTACCGATCCTTCGTTGGATGCTAACCTCGTATACTATGAGGGCTCGTCAAACTGATCACCTATACCTGCATGCATGAATGCAACGTCCACAACAAAAGGACGCCAATACGAATAATGTACCAAGTGTATAAGGCAGAACTGAAACATAACAATAAGTCAACATTAGTTAAAAAGATATAAGAATCAACCTGAATCTCTAAATATGCATACTTATTACACACACACACACATACATACATATATATATATATATATATATATATATATATATATATATATATATATATATATATATATATATATATATATATATATATTCTTTTCTTTGAGACTATTATCTATATCGTATAATGCATAACTGCCCAACTGATTAGTGGTAACTGCCCGACTGGCCGTAGCACGGTAGTAAATGCATGACTGCCCGACCGGCCGTAGCTCGGTGGTAAATATGTAACTTCCCAATCGGTCGTAGCTCGGTGGTAAATGTTAAACTGCCCAACCGACCGTAGTTTGGTGGTAAATGCATGACTGCCCGATCGGCTGTGACTCTCTGGTAAATGTGTAACTGCCCAAGCGACCGTAGCTTGATGGCAAATGCATGACTTCCCGACCAGCCGTAGCTCGATGGTAAATGTGTAACTGCCTAACCGGCCGTAGTTCGGTGGTAAATGATGATGCTTATCCGCCCAACCAGCTGTAGCACGATGATAAATGAAGATGCATGTATAACTATATTTTAAACATTAATATCTTTATCATATACCTCAATAGAGACTTAGGAACATACTAAGACATCACTTCATAGGAATGAATAATATAGATATTCTTAACTGCTAAGAGTAGACCACATCAAGAAAGCTTGCATCGGTTGGAAGATTCAAGAACCAGGTAAATTTCGTCAGTTCTTAACATGTAACGCAGACTAGTTTTCTGTTAGCCATGTAGATGTGCGAGGTATCCCAAAGTAAATCTCCGCGCACAAGCTGAACACCGACCTACTCCACCCTCCGGTAAGATAGGTTCGGCAAAACGGCTCCATCAGGGAGTCAAAATACCCGTAATGGATCGCCAATGTGGTCATGGTTGTCACGCCCCAAACCTAGGAAGGTGTGGCTGGAAACTAGGGGTGACAATTTGAGCCCAAACCTATCTAACCCGCCCAACCCGTCCAGAGATTAATGGGTTGAGTTACAAATATTTTAGCTCATGGGTCCATTTCGGCTGATCTCATTATATTTCGTAGCCCATTCTGACCCATTAAGCAGCCCAAATATAACCCATGAAACTCATTCAAAACAAAAGGTATCTCAACCCAATTTATATAGAAATTCATTTAGGTGCCCCAACTTTACTTTTTTTTCCTTTTTTTTTTGTACTTTCAATTTTATGTTCTTTTATTTTTATGCACCATCCACTCATACTCTCCCCCCTCCCCCCCTCCGCAAAACCCCTCTCCCCTAAAAAAAGATTTTTACTCTTTTTTTTATTTTTAATTTTCTGATCTTTTTCTGCACCATCCACCCCCACCAACCTCAAAAGCCCCCCCTCACCTCAAATTTTTTTTTTTACTTTGTTTTTTGTATTTTCCAATTTTCTGTTTTTCTTCTGCACCCCTACACCTCTCCCCCCCAAAAATAATTTCAACTTACATATTTTAAGGTAAAAGGCCTTTTAATGCAAGATGAGCATGATTCTAAAACATGGATCAAGTTGGATGGGTTGGGTTATGACCCATTATTTAGCCCAAGTACACTTTGGACTGGGTTAGGCAATGACCTATTTATTGACCTAACCCATTTGGACCCGCCCAAATTCAGCCCAACCTGCCTATTTGCCACCCCTATTGGCAACCAATGCCGTACTGGCCCGAGTGAACCACTCTGTAACTCTATTTTTGTAACTATCATAGGCCAACATGGCCACAACTCGTAATGTATAACTATAAGTGGGCAAACACTATATCAATGAACCATCATTCTTAAAACATGAATACATATAGGCCGTCAAGGCCTTTGAAATACTGTATAAAATGAAATTGTGTCTACAAATGCTCTAAGATTATTCGACATAAAATGGGGCAGGGCCCATAGCTAACCATAAGTTCGTAGCATAATTCTTACACGATGACTTATAGACTCGGTTGCACTTAAATAAAGTGAGTCTTACCGATACTTAGCTGAATACTAACCTCGTCTACTATGAGGGCTCGTCAAATTGATTACCTATACCTGCATGCAAGAATGCAACGTCCACAATAAAAGGATGCCAGTACGAAAAAATGTACCGAGTATATAAGACAAAATTGAAACATGACAATGAGTCAACATTAATTAAAGAGATATAAGAATCAACCCGAATCTCTAAATATGCATACTATTACACACACACACATACACACACACACACACACACACACACACATATATATATATATATATATATATATATATATATATATATATATATATATATATATGTCACGACCGAAACCCAGACCCGGTCATGATGGTGCCTCTCGTGGGGACAAGGCCAACCAACTAAACCCAATTCATCCTTTAAAATAGTTGAACAGTTCATAAGCACCTTAAATATGATTTAATGATAATAGTTAGCAGAAGTACAACCCGACATAGCCCAAACTGGGGTATCATAAGTCACGAGCATCTATTAAAGTATGAATACAACTATGAAGTCTGAAATATACAAAATAGGACTAATAAACAAATGGAAGAAATGCGGTGCTGCGAACGCTGGCAGTCACCTCGCTAAACTCCGATAACTTAGCCATCGATCAGCTCAAGACCCGCTACTAGGTGTATAAATACATACATCTGCACACAAGGTGCAGGGAGTAAAGTGAGTACTCCAACTCAGTAAGTAATAAAGGTAAATAACAACTGAGCAGTAAGAAATCACGTAAGGCAAATCATCATGTTGTATAGAAGCAGTATAAAACCCCTTGCAGTAAAGCTGTGAAATCTTTAGAAAACATCTTAGCTCAGTTTAAACCTCTTTTGAAAATGACTTTTTCAACAATTATGCAAATGAATGCAAATACAATTATTATAGATAAGCACAGAAATCTGTCCCTCGGGTACAACACTCACTCAACAGATAATGCTAGGCAATCAGGTAGATACCCCGTGAAGTAACACAGACAACAAATAATGGCAGACAAATGAAACAAAGCAAACACATAGATCAGTATCATATAGTAACCGCTGCAGCATGCAGCCCAATCCATATATCTCTGCGGCGTGCAGCCCGATCCATATATTTTGTAGACGGCGCTCACTAGGGGTGTGCAGACTCCGGAAGGGGCCACTTACGGCCCAAGCGCAATATCCAGCCATCTCGTGGCATCAAATCTAGGCCCTCGGCCTCATATCGGTACCAGTATAACATTGTTGCAGCGCGCAACCCGATCCCATAGTATCCTCACAACACAGGCCCTCGGCCTCACTCAGTCAGGTAAAATCATCACAAGCCTCTCGGGCATTAGTAAAACAGTAGTTATCTGCCCAAAACATCAATTAGAAGTATCATTTAAGTCTCAGAATTGAGTAAAAATGGCTGAGTTGTAAAATAGTGGAAAACAACATGACTGAGTTCAAGTAATAAGTCAAAATAGTGAGGAAATAGTGATAATAATCCCCGAAGGGTGCAAATAGTTGGCACGAATCCCAAATACAANCACCAACCTCAAAAGCCCCCCCTCACCTCAAATTTTTTTTTTTACTTTGTTTTTTGTATTTTCCAATTTTCTGTTTTTCTTCTGCACCCCTACACCTCTCCCCCCCAAAAATAATTTCAACTTACATATTTTAAGGTAAAAGGCCTTTTAATGCAAGATGAGCATGATTCTAAAACATGGATCAAGTTGGATGGGTTGGGTTATGACCCATTATTTAGCCCAAGTACACTTTGGACTGGGTTAGGCAATGACCTATTTATTGACCTAACCCATTTGGACCCGCCCAAATTCAGCCCAACCTGCCTATTTGCCACCCCTATTGGCAACCAATGCCGTACTGGCCCGAGTGAACCACTCTGTAACTCTATTTTTGTAACTATCATAGGCCAACATGGCCACAACTCGTAATGTATAACTATAAGTGGGCAAACACTATATCAATGAACCATCATTCTTAAAACATGAATACATATAGGCCGTCAAGGCCTTTGAAATACTGTATAAAATGAAATTGTGTCTACAAATGCTCTAAGATTATTCGACATAAAATGGGGCAGGGCCCATAGCTAACCATAAGTTCGTAGCATAATTCTTACACGATGACTTATAGACTCGGTTGCACTTAAATAAAGTGAGTCTTACCGATACTTAGCTGAATACTAACCTCGTCTACTATGAGGGCTCGTCAAATTGATTACCTATACCTGCATGCAAGAATGCAACGTCCACAATAAAAGGATGCCAGTACGAAAAAATGTACCGAGTATATAAGACAAAATTGAAACATGACAATGAGTCAACATTAATTAAAGAGATATAAGAATCAACCCGAATCTCTAAATATGCATACTATTACACAC